>MU253784.1:0-105493 GCA_019669825.1 Calycina marina
AGATCCGCAATTAGTTTGGTTCAATTTAATTTGTTGTTGTTGTTTAATATTAGTTTTTCGTACGAAGGTAGTTAAAAGTTAACCGGATACTGATAAACCACGTTAGCGTCCTATTTTCTGCTTACTCTACAGTTGTCAATTGACCTCAAAACTATACTCGTACCACCAGCGTTCTTTGCGATGGCCAAACTGGCTTTGCAACTCAATTGTTGAGAAGCAATTCACTCAACTTCCTCTGCGGTATATTCGCCCACCTCGCCGTCACTCTCACTACTTCACCGACTCATCACCAAACCACCAACCAACCCGTCACTGTCCCAGATCACTAAGTTCCTTTTTGATCTACTTGCGTTTCCCAAACAATCTATACGAACATCACCACCAATGACAGTCAAATTGGAAGTCAAGTATGATAATTGGAAGGCCAGAGTGGCTACCCAGCTAGCTGCGGCGGACAAGATTGACAACTGCAAGGGAGAAGTCGAACAAATAAAAAGGAAATCAATGCCCGCAGTTAGGAGTCCGAGAAGCTTTGAAAGGAGCTTTAGAAGAGTAGAGATGACCTGGAGGTTGCAGCTCTGGAGTTGAAGGCTTTCAATAAGTCGGGACCTCTTGCAGATGAGCGTACCAAAAAGACTGATGAAGTCAACTTTGAGTGAGATCTCTGTTGACGTCAGTTGCAAGAGCTCTAGGCTAATTCAAGCTTACAGGGTTGCCGCCTCCGGACATCTGTCTGCTCGTATCTAGTCGCAGCGTGGAGGTAATAGGTGGCCATAGTGGACTGAAGAAACACCATTGAATGCCAAACACATTCCGAATGCCTTCATACAAACAAACAAGAATGCCTTCCTGCAAACAACAAGCGTCGGGCGGGTGACGGCCAATTGGCACCGAGCGAGAGCGATAAGTAATGGGGAGTACATACTCTATGGTCCCGCAGTAGTTGTAAAGTAGTCCGACGAAGAACCCAATTAAGCCTAACCCCAAAACCAAGAATGCTCCTCGTTATGAAATTGTTTCTCTGCTACTTCTGTGATCCACGGCCGTCATTTTATTGATTGTGACCATCCCATCGATACAATCTGGGACCTCCCATTGCCTTGAGAGCTTCTGCCACAAATGACTTCCATCGACATACTCTTTTCTCAAGCACTCGAGACTTTCCATCTCCTTGAATGCCAGTTGCTATAGATGACCTCCGGCGAACTTTTCGTCTCAATCACTCGAGCTTTCCCGTCGCCTTGAGTACTACCTGCCACATAGCCTTCGACATACTCGTCATTTAACAAGCACTGGCATTCACATTCCTCTTGAGTGTTTTCTGTCATTGAGAGTCGGAAATTTCACTCCCCTGATCTTAGTCCTTACATTTGCAGAAAGCATCACGCTGAAAGATGTGGGGCCGCACAAGAATATGGAAGATCTAGTCTCTCTTTCTCTGTTTCAAGTCCGGATTCATTGAAATTGCATTCTTGAGTCACAACATGCTCGCTACTTTCTCATATTCATCGCCTCTCAGCCAATCCTCAAGAGCGTTGTTGAATTCTCGTTCCTTGTCTAACACGATCCAATGGCCAGCCTCCAAGTCCACAACCGTCAGCAGTCCACCTGTATATTCGTCAGTATCGCCGGTTTTGGTACTACCCTGAGAATTCAAGACAGGTCTGATCATATAGCATTCGGGCCACAACACAACCAGGAGACGACGAACCTTCTTCCCCGCCCTTAACCATGACATTCATTCGCTCCCTCACATACGAACTCAAGCACACCTTATCCAAGCTCCCCGTAACCATCAGAGTTCTCTTAGCCAATACCGCCACAATCCTCTTTTCCTTCAAAGCCTCTCTCTCTTCCTCAAGCCCCAAGTTCACCATCGCACGCTTATACCACTTACAAGGCGCAGAATAGTCGTCGCCGAAGACAGAATGGTGGTGTGCTTTCAGAGACGCAGGAATGTAGGGAGCGAGCGTGACGAGAGTATCAGTAGTGATGTAGCTTTTGAGAACGTCGAGAGGAGCGAGTGTCGTACCCCAGAGGTCGGGATTGGCGGCGTAGATGAGGTTGAAGAAGGATTCCCACTGCGCTCATCAGCCCACATGCCCACAACTTCCTCTGAAAAACAATAATTCAGAGCTGGGGGTACAAACATGTCTCCCAATATCCTTCCCAGCGCCGTCCTCCGCAAAATATACCTGGTACCCATACATCTCATACCCCAGCTCCCGCTTCGTCTTCGCATTGATCCTCGCGATGTCGAATTTCTTGCCGGGTGGCGAGAAACCTATGCTTAAGAACGCGCAGCTGGTGATGCGTTGGGGATACCAGATAACGAGCGCACTGAGGACGTAGGTTCCCCAGTCGTGGGCGATGCCTACTACCGAGGTGATTTTCTCGTGATTGAGGATTGCAATGAGGTCGGCGGCCATGGAGGCGCCGATGTAAGGCTTCAATGAGAGCGGTTTCGATGATCTGGGAGAGGGAGTTAGTGGGATTGATGTGTTGGGGAGGTGTGGTGATGGATGGTTGAAGGAGGGAAGGGAGCTGCGGACCCGCCATAACCAAGACAATCTGGAGCTAGGATGCCATAACCTAGAGAGTTGAAGTGCGAGATCTGGAGAGACCAGCCGGCGCTGGTGTCGGGGAAGCCGTGGATGAAGAGGAGAGTTGGCTTGCTTGACGAGGGTGGTGCCGGGAGGTGGATGTAGGTGTATATGAGGTCTTTACTTGGGACTTTCAGGCGCTTGTTCGGTGTATAGATCTTCATTTTGCTCGGGCCTTACAGATCAGCGGGACTTGTGTGGTGGTGATGCGTGAGCTGTTGGGATTGACTTGATCACATTCACCTGGTTTAAATGCTGACTAGAGCTAGTTGAGATCTGGATTTTTGTTAGCTATAATGGCTTTTCAGGACAATAGTACCGACTTGGAATCCACACTACTCGGCTCACTTAGAGTGTAGATATTTAGAAGTTATAGAATGGTTTATATTGATTTTTATGTGATACCTTATTGAGATGATGTTGAATTTGGCACCTCGGCAAAAGGGCGGGGTATTGACACTTATAGCTTGAGTAGGTTACTATCATCGTAGTGAAAAAGGAGATGATTAATCTTATAACAATGTTAATGGAACCTTCAAGTGAAAATCTCTTTATTCAGTCTAGATTCGGATACTCGCTGATCCGAATCTCTTCTCTTAGAACAAGTAATAGGGGTTGCCAAGCCCTCGCGTAGACATGTGTATGCCCCCTCGACTAGTGCCAGATATACGTTCTACTGCGAGTATTATAGTACCACAGCATGCGGTAGCACGAACTATAGACGGCTTGAAAGTCTAGAATGGAGATGGATTCTTCAGCATTTGCGAAACAGAGAATAAGCGGAGCAGTTAATAGTATTAGAGAACGAGAATTGAGATAGCTCTAGTTGAGTTTGAAAGAGTGAAGTATTCCGGTTGCCGTTGCCTTAATTATTAACCAAAATAAATACCTTAAAAGCATCCAATACGTAAGAAGAGGAGATGTATAAAAGAACTTACAGCGTAGAAGGACTGGAATGAAGGTGATCAAACTGGAAGTAAAGTAGATCAAAACCTCTTGTTCAAGAAGCGTATCAAAATGAGAAAGATCTTGAGACCTACTCGGACAAGCAAGAGAAAAGAAGCTTTGTTCTTAAATGTTAATATACTAACATTACTCACTAGCGGTGCTGCTCTGCTCTACTCTCTGTTTGGTTCTTGCGAGTTACCCATAAATCATATCTAGGTATGTTATGGCCTCTTTGTCCACTGTTAACATCCATTCCATCGACATGGTGATGGTGATCTCCATGTTCTCAGCAGCCACAACACTAAACAGCATTCGTTATCTCTGCAAAAGCCTTGTTCTATCTCAGGGTATGCCCTGGCGACGCCTGCTGTTTGTCGACGTGAGTTGCTTGATAGTTGTAGCCTGCTATTTGAGCTCGGATTTGGCGTTGCCCAACTTCAACTTCATTTCATCGCATCGCGTGCACACCTTAGTTTCCGGTCTGATGTTGGCATTCATCTACGTGTGATTTTCATCCATCACTAAGTTTTCTGTATCTGGGCCTTTACTCTGTGAATACTTAGCGCCGACAAAGCATATCTCCGTGTGTTGTGTATATAGAGCTTGAAAAGCGTCCCAATATACTCCTGACAATCGTCGATCTCTTGGCCGATCTTCTTCATTTACCGCATAAGAGTATTGACTTTGATATAGTCTTGTCGCAGCTTCATTTCATATTTCTCAGGTTCATTGATTCTTGCTGGGCTTGCCGCTGAGCTTGAAATGGCCACAGGAGCCAGTTATTGGCTCTCTCCAGTAAAGCAAAATGCTTTTCAAACCTGTCTTCTGTGTAGCGTGGGAGTTTCCATTTGCTCAAAATCTCCAGGCGCTTCCGAGTTGCGACACGCTGTTCCGCCTCGGCTTCCTTATGTCTTGCCACTGATCTCTGGAGAAGTTCTTCGCCATATATCTCTCTCGCCAAGTGGGGTCTTTCAATCGTATTTTCCCATCAGACCACCTAGTATATAGGGTACCGTCGTCTTTTCTTCTCCATCGATTCTTCTTCAATCCTTCCTCTGCATCTTTGTGTTTCTGAAGTTCATCACAAGCCTGCAATTTTGCCTCATCCTTACTACGCTCTGACTTTATCCACCCTATATTGCTTTGCTCCTGTCTCCTGGAAAGCAGCTAACATCTCTTCAACTGACAGTTTCACATTCCCATTCTCTCCCAAAGCCTATAATATTTCTCCAACTGTCATCTTCACTGACCCTTCTTTCTTACGTCTATGCCAATGAGGTTCCAAGTACTCGTGCCTCGGGAGTTGTTATTGCGTAGTGTTGTTTTAGATTGAAAGAAAACCGGCTGGTTTAGTAGAATGTAAGGCTGGGTGCGTCGCTGAAAGATGTATTGTTGACCGGAAAGATTGCAAGAGAAATGTTGACATAAATCACTTCACGGGCTTGATGGGTAAAAAAGTGTTGGAGTATGGGGACGCTAGTATGGGCGCTAGTGAATAGTAGAGCGACTCAGTAATAGATTTTTACGGTATGTATTACTTCATTTATTCACCTAGCAAATCAATAGCTCAAGCCCGACATACTCCCACTCCTGACCAGCTCAGAGCTCCTCCTCCCTCTCTCACTCGTGAGCGGCACCTCAGAACCTTCTTCCACTAGCGTGTCCGGGATCTCGACTTCGTCTTTTATCCTCAATGTCAGGAACGCCGCAACCAGAGTCGATATACCACCACCGGCCAGAACAATCGCGATACTATGGTCACCGGGCATGCCGCGCGGTTTCTGAAGGAATTTAAAGACTATACTGGATAGGATTGTGGCAATGATTTGGGGCGTTGCGATGGCCATGTTGTGCAGGCCAAGGATGACACCTGGGCATTATATCAGAGGTATCCAGGTAGAAGGGAAGTGAACACACCAGCTTGGTCTTCTTCATCTGTCTCGATCCCTCGTGCTCTTCGTAGCGCATCACGTTTACTGACTTCAGCACTGATAATGGCGAATGGTGCCCAGAGCGTCATGGCCCATGATACTCCGACGATGCCAATGATGGCTGTGGCACCTGCGACATTTGTAACGAACAGAGTTGAGAACATGCATCCGGCGAAGATCATATGACTAAACATCCATGCGCGACGAATTGTAAGCCAGGGGATGACGATAGCTTTCAAGATATTGGCAGTGAAGCGCTGCGTTGCTGTGTCGTAGCATTTATTGGTGCCGTCTGAGTTCTGTGATGCTGCATCATACGTTGGATTGATGAAAAATGGGAGGAGGACATTAGTCGATAGAGAAGTGATGGCATATATCAGAAGCGCAAATGTTCCAACTCTGGTAGCCTTCTCGTAGAGTGCATCAATCTGGACTGGAGTCATGTTCGGATTCGCTTCCAAGTATGGCTGGACATAGATATCGCCGACGTACGAACTTGAATAGAACAGCTGAGGGAAGAATCCAATCCATGCCATGAACTGCACCTCGCATACTTTTCGAGTCTGCGGGGGTAGACGTTTGATTGAACTCACAACTTGCTTCATGAGTGACAGCAAACCTGCTCCCTTCTCGATAGGCGGTGGTTCGAGACTGGCATCACGCTCTCGAATGGTACTCAGGCTGAGTATAACAGTACTTGCTAGAGCGATGCAGGCTATTGTGCACAGGATCTGAAATTGGGTACGTCCAAAAAACCATACGTGCTTGGGTAGGTCGACGAAACCACATATAAATCCCAGAATGTTTCCAATTCCTACCACTCTGCTGGCCATAGAATTTGCAGACTCTACTTGATCAGAAGTGTTCTGTATGAGCAGAGGAACGACTTACCTTGCTGGTGGTGAGGACAGCAGTCGAGTATAAAAGCACGAATAGCTGCTTGTACTACGCGATGTCAACAGGGTGATTTATGGACATACCGGCAGCCTTACCAGTATTGATCGCAAAGTCTACCATGTATATGAACAGCACTGCAAAAACTATGATTGTGATCTTGACTCCTTCAGATTCTCGATCTGCTCCAAACAGACCGAAAAACCCACCAACTATCTCTCTGACCCAAGCAAGAAGAAGTAAAGATATGATCGTCGCAATACCACCTCCTACCATGAACGGAGATCGTTTCCCATAAGGCGATCTGCAGTTATCGCTAAGTATTCCAACGTATGGCTGAACCAGAGCCCCAGAAAGAGGTCCTGCTATCCAAACCAAAGCCATCAAAGACTTGCTCAGCCCCAGTGACAGCAAATATGGTGTTCCATTTGACAGCTCCACCGCCCATGCCAGTTGTAGTCCCCCAATGCTGATGGTCAAGAGTATTATGTATAGCAGACCTTTCGTCTCATGGTATTTATCGTATGGTTTCTGTGTGGAATCCCCGTGCATGGGATCCTCACGCATCAATCCCTCTTCCTCCTCGTTCTCCATGGCTGGTGGTGAGAGTAGTGGGGATCCTTCGCTGAAGAGTGTTTGAGCTTTAACTTTGGGGTGTGAAAGAGGGCTTTCGAACGTCAAATTCGGAACCTTCGCCCCAGCACACTTCGCCCCTTTCTGGTCATCAGTCTGTCCCATAACAATGTGTATCCAAGCGTGAATTTCCTCGCCGTTCCAGCAAAGCTGAAGGTGCAGTCAAGGAGATTACAGATAGAGTGGGAGCTATTGATGTTCGCCGTTGTGAAGATGTTGTCGAGTCAAGTTACTCGTATGTATCATAGACCGTGCCTCTCTTGAGTCATACTACAGCTGTCATAAGCAGCTGATATGAATATTCACAGGCCCAATGCTTGTCATCGGAATAGCGAGGCTGATGCAGCAGATAGGCGGGATGATGATAGTGCGTTGGCAGTCGTATTCCAACAACTGATGTAAAAGCAAGAGATACTCTAAGCCTAAGTGGGAGGAAGAGAGAGAAGGAAATGACAGTCGTACAGCCTGTACGAGAGTACCTTACAAGAAGAATCCCGGTATTGAATAAGATCCAAATTGAGGCAACGTGAGGCTGACCTTGAATTATTGTACGGCGACCGAGATGTCGGGAATGTCAGAACGCAGAATCTGGAGAAGCTTGGCAATATTGCCTAGACATCGAAGAAACAAATACAACCAGCCGGAATCAAATAGATAGGGGCTGCCTCGAGGTTCTGTCTGTAAACGCTTCTCAATAGTATCCACTCTTCTCTCACGCGAAAAGTTAATACCACTTATAGCTCTCTCTACCATTGTGACAAGCTCCAACGCTAAAGCGGATCGGTACGGTACCACAATTCTGTGCCGTGAGCGGCATCATCGCAGATCATTGACTTCCACTACGTTCCACATGAGAGCATCTTCAAAGCTTCACAGCAGCGATACTTACATGCGTCCACTCTTCCAATACCGCTGCTCGTCCTTGAGCCATACCGAAAAAGCATTACATATATAGGAGGAACCATCCACTAACCGCCAACATGGCACCGAGAGGAGTGTCTGCAGTGCTCGCTGGAGCTGCATTTGAGCTTATGAGTGGGTTGTTTATCCATGGATTGCTTGCGCGGATGCTGATAAGCTGTAGGAAGGCAGTCCGAGGATGATGATCCAGATGGTAGGGTCTCCGCAATTACAGTGTTGGCGCTGAATTGAACTGATGGGTGGATAGGACACGATTCCTCAGAGCGCGAACGGTTCTCGTCATGGGCGCTGTTCATTATGATAATGCTCTTGATAGCAGCACTGTTCACAAGTTATATACTGCAGCTGAAGAAAGTTGAAGCTGTACACGAAACTGCACTGTCTATCTTTGCTGGTAGGATATTTCGGAAATGGAAACGAGAGAACTATGGCTTGCTAACAGATTGCAGGTATGACGATTGGTCTGATCCTACAGGTTACAAACGGAAGCACGATACAGAACCTAGTCACATTCGACTACCAAATATTCTTCAATCTACTCCTCCCTCCGATTATTCTAGCTTCCGGATACGAACTGCATCAAGCGAATTTCTTCAGGAATATAGGAACGATATTGACGTTCGCATTCGCCGGGACCTTCATATCTGCCATCGTCTTAGGAATAATACTCTGGCTGTACACGCGCATTCCTTTAGATGGATTTCAGATGTCTTTCGTTGATGCGATTTCTGTCGGTGCTACACTCTCAGCTACGGATCCTGTTACTATCCTCGCAATCTTCAACTCCTACAAAGTTGACCCGAAACTCTACACTATCATTTTCGGAGAATCGATCTTAAACGATGCAGTCGCTATTGTGCTATTTGAAACAGCGCAAAGATATAAGGAGGGAGGACAGGCTGGAACACTAGGAGTTCTCCAACTACTTGAGGGAGTAGGCATCTTCTTGGCTGTCTTCTTCGGAAGTCTGATCATAGGCGTGATTATTGGTATTGGAACGGCTTTATGTTTGAAGTACACCTATGTCAGGCGGTACCCCAAGATTGAGAGTTGTCTCGTCGTCCTGATCGCATATGCGAGCTACTTCTTCTCCAATGGTCTCCATATGTCCGGTATGCATTCCTCAGATTAGACACCAATTCTGCTGCTGACAGTTCACAGGAATCGTGACACTTCTCTTCTGCGGCATAACCCTAAAGCACTACGCATACTACAACATGTCGCGCCGCACCCAGCTCACGACTAAATACATGTTCCAAGTTCTCTCCCAGCTCTCCGAGAACTTCATTTTCATCTACCTCGGCCTCTCGCTCTTCACTGAGCAAAACCTCGAGTTCAAGCCCCTTCTCATCATCATGACGGTCGTGGGTATTTGTGCGTCGCGCTGGTGCGCCGTCTTCCCGCTTTCCAAGGCGATAAACTGGTTCATACGCTACAGAGCACGAAGGAAGGGCAAGGAAGCGGCGGAAGAGTTGCCGTACAGTTATCAGGTCATGCTGTTTTGGGCTGGGCTGAGAGGAGCAGTCGGCGTGGCGCTGGCGGCTGGGATGACAGGCACGAATTCCCGCGCATTGAAAGCTACGGTTCTGGTCGTTGTGGTGCTGACAGTTATTATTTTCGGCGGGACTACAGCGCGCATGCTTGAGATCATGGGCATCAAGACCGGCGTCGTCGAGGAGATCGACTCGGATGACGAATTCGACATCGAAGCTATCTCTGGGAGCTCATACTATAAACGCGCAGGCACGGGTATCGGCAACGTCCCGAACAACAGAAACAACAGCAATGGTGTACCGTTAGACGGCATACGGAACAACAACCGTGACAGAGTCAGTGAGAGAGGCACGTTCGTGAGTGGACACTCGAGTCCGCATAACAGACCGAGTAGCCTGAATAGGAAAAACTCAAATGGAAGGGGGAGTGGGAGTGATGGAGATGTTTTGGGAGGCGAAGACGATGATGACATTGATAGCGATTCCTCAGATTTGCCGCCAGCAGCGAGAAGACCGTCTCGACCGCCGGCGCAAAGTAGTGGACAGTCATACCCAACGAGTGGGAGCATGGCCCCTGAGGGTCCGCAGATCACAGCTGCGGGAGCGATAAATTCGCTGTTGCATGGGACGTCTGAAGACCAAGCAGCTTGGTTTAAACAGCTGGATGAAGGCTTCATCAAGCCTAAGCTGCTACTTGATGGCGGTAAGGGACCGCATGGTGGTGGTGGACAGAGCGGCTCGTAGCACGGATCTTGAAACTAGGAGGTGGGTAGGTTAAGATGGGGTACCTACAAACGAGGAAACTTTCCATGGAGACAGAATTCTCCTAATGCCGACTCTTTGTACTCGCGGCGTTAAGTCAAGGCGCTTGAGTACTGACAATATATGGAGAAGATGTTAATATGTGCTGAATATGAATACAAGATGTCTTAACTTCTGTAACGAAGCAGAATGTTAGTGAGTCGCAACAATAATAGAGCAGTCTCGTCTGCACTCTTCTCCTCAGCACTTCTTCATGGCTTTGAGGAGAAGTGTACAAATCCACATCGCGAATGTGATTTGCCGTGTTGAGTGTTTTCGCTAGTACCATAAAGTGTCACGATTCAGTAATCACTTTACCAGGGACCTTAGGATGAGCAGCAATGAATGCTACAGTAGAGCCCCGTGGAAAGCATCCTGTATTTTCTACTGGCGGGTTACCTACAGGAAGAAGTGAGCCAGATAATTATAGGATGGTTAAGACCAGTGCTAGCACAGGAAACTCTCATAGTATGAAGTCTTTGTAGTTTCTTTGGTTAGGAGCTTCGTCTTCATATTACCGTCGCTTTGTTTACCTTACAGTTTACTAGGCTTGTAACGGAATCACTTCCACGAGATTGACTCGATTGATACTTGTCTCTTCATTCCTATACCAACCTGAAGTTGCTTCCAGCGAGAAGATCAGTTGAGTATTTCCAACCCGATTACAAACGGAAGTCTGGAACCTTACACCAAGGCCATTTGCATCAGTATCTGATATAGCGTAGGCTGATACATCTATCGGCACTATCCATGAGACGGAAGTTGGAGAAGCCTCTTCCACCCATGCCTTTCATGACAAAGAAGAGACTCATACAGATACAGAGAAACTAGGCCACGTTGTGATGCTGTGTCAAGATTCGTCAACACAATCAGGTAGCATATAGGAGTGGAAGGGCCAATGGAAGTAGTGTTTTGCGTTCTTTTTGATTTTTTGTATCACATCTTGGTTCGTTGATCATCGTGTCCTGAGAAATAATATATATATCTATATATATATATTGTATACGCGTGTCAGCTTACCCAGCAATCATGCCACCAGTAGCTGACAGAATTGGTGATTTCTGTCAAGCACCACTGGTGATGCTGACATATTCATACACATGCCGAGAAAGTGACCAGCGCTGCATAACACCGAAAGAAGTAGCCCGTGACCTATAATCCCAGGCAATCAGAATCGGCACAGCCACGTAAGTAGAAGAAGATCTTACCTCACGGCTGACTAGACCTTCTGGTTTGAAGCTCAGCTGTCAGCCGTACGACGGCGCGGACGGGATGCTATGAGATATAAAAGATTGCAAAAGCCTACCACAGAGTGTTTGAACACAACTTCTATTCCAGCCTGTGCGGCCCCAACACAACTACATCATGGAGCACTCCAATGAAACATCTAATCAGCCACAGACCGCACTAGCTGGCCGAACGCTTCAGGTAAACTTCTCTTGGATAAAATGGAAGATTCTCATCACGGATAAAGCAGACAAGGAAGCGGAGCCGCTCTACATCATGGAATACAACTGCTGGAAAGTTTCAAAGCCAAGCTTCATCTTCAAGAAAGGCGGTAGCCAAGTTGTTGGCACTGGAAATCTACACGCAGTATCCATCAATGCCGACTGTGTAGTCCATGGCCATCCCATCACACTCACAGCCATGAAGCGACTCGAGACAGCCTACACACACGTCTCACGAGTCTTCAAAACAGCTGATGGCGCTAACATGACCATGACCTGGGCCAGTTCATGTGGTTTTAAAAACTGGGACTTTGTTTGTCTTGATGACACTCAGCAGCCAGTTGCGAGATTCAGAGCCGATATCTGGGCTGTGAAGAAGTTTGCGCTCATTGAATTCTTGGGAGAGGGAGATCTGACTGATATTGTGAGGGATGAGATTGTTGTTACTGGAACGACACTGTATATGTGCATGATTCTGAGGGTCAACAATCCTATGCAGCTGGTCGGGGCTATGTTGCATAAGCCTCCGAAGGTTGTCAAGAGTGATTCAAAGAATGTACAGAATGGTGGTGGGGAGAATGAGCTTGATGAGTGGGATGCTGTGACGGATTCGGTGACGGCGAAGACGAATGCTTGATCTGAGATGAGACACTCTATATCCATTCAGACTGGCAAGGCGTTAATTAAGGCGTGTGATGAGTTTTCCGCTTCTAGTTGGCACATTGTGCGCTTTGCGTGCAGTTTTGGTCAAGAACGTATACCGTGGTCGCTATTCACACAATGTTCAAACCTTTCATTTCCAAATAGAGCATGCCGCGCAGTTAGCGTGCTCACCCAAGAGCTGCTGTCTAGTTCCTCGAACATAATTACGATATGGAAGATGGATATGACATACAATGAGAATGGAATCGATGAATTTCTTGCAGATCTCGTTGGATTTGGGTCATGTGGCCTAGGCCAGGCAGACGACGACAACAACAACCTGTCTTCTTTTACACATACTTTCTACTCACTCTTGTGCGAAACTGGTCTGAAGTAAGCCATACTCTCCTGTGGGAGGAAATATGCTTAGGGTATTTCAGGGACAAAGTTCATGAGATTCTTCCAGCCCGTGGCACCTTCGCAAGTCAGAAATACATCTAACGCTGGTATGCAAGGTGCCGAAGCTCGACTAAGGTCAATAAAATATGGCAGGGGAAGGCCCTGCCATATCGTTTCCTCAGTTCCCGGCGCTTGCCACCGAAATACGCCTACAGATTTGGAAAACTATATCATGTCAAGCATGGAAGCTCCCAGTCGAAGTACAATATGAGCGCCGGCCCGCTAAGGGTACTCAGCGGGAACTCAAATTGGCTTATTATAAATCTCACATCGCTCCTCCTTCGATACTCCATTGCTCGCGAAAGTGGCCTGCCGAAGGTCTAGGCACTATAGCCTAGCTTTTGGCAAAATCCATGACTATTCCACAAGCCAACAGGATCGACGTTTATGGGAACAAAGCGAAGATTCCAGCGATACCATCGAAGAACGCTTGGAAGCTCTCACAGTTGGAGGCAGCAACGCTTCAGAATCCAGACAAGGTGGAATATTTGATGCTCCTCACGTTGTGCCATCCCAAGTAAACATCAACTGGCAAGCGGATCGTGTAAAGAACCGAAGTAGAATAGTTGCATTGGCTGCCAACTGGACCAAAAGGCAACTAGAATTAGGTATACACCTAATTCTACTACTCTACTATATAGACATGTGGTGATAATCATGTGCTCCATCACGAGACCATAACAGATCGTCTGCGTCTGATGAATAACTATACGTTGTGTCCCCGGGATCTGGACTTCGATATCGACATTGCTGAAGACTATATCTCTACTTGCAGTATCAACAATCTCAGCAGACAGCTTGCAACTTGACAAGACGTATTGATACACATAACTAAGTACAACGATCTTATCTACCGACTCGCTACGATTGTTCCAAGTTTTACGTTTGCGATCCAGGGACAGCAACGCAGAACGAAATCTAGCGAAAGGGACTATCACTCTCCGACGACCAGGCAGCCGTTGCGATTTCTCGGGACCGATGATCCAGCGGATTGCGAGAAGCTCGACTGGATAATTTCGCGCGACTTGTATCATGTCTATAATTACTTGGTGAACAAATACACAGCTTATCTTGGGGGACGTTTATTGCCATCCATGGCAAAGCGCATGGAGGGTAGGCATACGTGGGTCGAGAACAGAAAAACCTGGCGTGGGAATATGGTGGCAAGATCGAGCTGAAGTGGATTTGCAGCGCGTTATGAATTTCAGAAATTGAGAGCCGTATGAGAGCTATGAGTTTCGTTGAAGAACAGCTTGACTTCAATAGCCTTGATGTAGCCGCCTGAGAAGCCGGCAACACTCAGTGATGTCGGATAAGCTGAGCATATGTCCTGAGATGTAGACCACCCAATGCAAGCGTACGAACTCGGCAATAGATCTAAGAGGCGCACGGTTTGGGAGAAAATGCGGAGTTCATGGCAAACTCCAAGTCGGACACGGCTTCGAGGCCTGAAGCAGACATAAGAGTAAGGTCGTGGTATCCAAGAGGTTGAAGATAGGGTATTTTCGATTGGGTTGAAACAACATGCAAGGGGTCTTTAAGAGAGGAATCATACGAAACCAAACGTCTTTTCTATGAACGGAACTCTTGACCAATAGACTGCTATCGCATGCAATATAAATACTCATACAAAGGCTACTTAAATTTTACTTCCTCAACCTCCTACAGTATGTGGACATATGAATCTGGGCGCGCTAAGTCAGCTGATTTCCCCTCCGAATTCCATATCGCGTCCTTTCATATTCCACAAGAAGTACTTGGCCTGTAAGAAAACTGTTTAATCCAAACGAGAGAGAAGTGACTAGTGTATAATCGCTGAGCTTAGTACTTTGTATACCAACCATCTACCGTAATAATTGCGCCAACTCTCTCCTGCATGTCTGAAGCATGCTTATTTAAGAGCTCATCTTCAAGCAATTCTTACGCCTCTTGCGCAACCCCTATTAAAAGAGCAGTTGTTGTATCACTGTCTTTCACAGCGATAAACTCGAACCGCAACTCAATTACCTTCACCTTAAGCATCTTCCACAGATTTTCTATGGGGTTGAGATCGGGCGAATACGGCTGATGGTCTACGAGCTCAATATCCCATATCCTGGAACCCATCACGTACTGCGTGAGCTGTGGGTATATAGGAGTTATCTTGAATGAACATACTGTCGTAATCTAGTATCGTCGGCAGATTTTGCTCGAGGACCTCAATGTACCGCCGAGCTGTTTTTTTATTTTTTTTCTTCGCGGCCGGATCACCACGTATATACACAAGATTTGTTCTGATCTCAAAGCCGAAAGCGGCCCAAAACATAGTCATTGATCCTTTAGTCGGTTCTCCTTGTACTGCCCAAGATTCAAGAGCCTGACCTTCGGGACAGGCTAGTAGTAGCTTGGGGCGCATTGTGCGTTTACTTACCTCGTTTTCTATAAACGAACTCCCACCTCCCTACTTTTATACGCTCTACATAGCACGCGCCTGACTAGAGCCAACACTACCAAGTAGTTAATAGCCTTGCTATTGTGTCGAAGAGCCCATGCTAACCGAGGTGCTGCCTTCTCTCGGTTTAGAAGAGTTCGTTTGCGGGTACGCCATTTCTGAATGCCAAAGCTCTTCGAAAGCCAGTAGACGGTCTTATTTGTGACGTGGGACCCGATTTTGGTGTAATTGAATATCCGTGATCTTGGGAAAGATAACCATCTCTCTGTAGATTCGTCTACCGTCGCGTTCGGTCAGTTTAGTTGGTGGATGGCCCTTTAATCGTGAGTGCCCCCGAAGCCCTAAAGCCCTTGTTGCCGCCAGTTTCGCCGCATCTTCAGCAGTTGACTTCGCAAAGTGTTCCTCGGTTGCCAACTAGCCGGAGGATCTGCCAGAGAAATCTATATTATGCTTTACAACGCGCCGCAATGGAGATGGCCTAGATCATGGTGGCACCTCTTTATCGGCTGACTGGAAGTGGACTTCATCTGTCAACCATATATACTGCCAAAAGCCTGTGAGAGTCTCGTTCTCGTGGGATTGGCCATATTTAACACGAATAAGCCTGTTTTTCTGGGAAATTTCGGTAGTTAGTATAGGGTTTCTTGAACCGCCAAGCACCGCCCTGAGCTGTATGATATTGTAGCGTACGTGCTGAGGGCTTGCTATCGAGTGTTTCGACTTAGTTTTTAAATAGCTCTTGTTGTATAGGATCTTCCTAGTTCGTAACCTTCCTAAGGTCTACTGCAGATATCTTGCCCTTCCTCCCTAACTTAGAGCTGATCTTTCTTGTTCTTCTAATAGCTTAGTCACCTAAGATATCCCTCTTTTTGAGCCAAGTACGTGCAGTAGAAGGTGGTAGGCTGATATTGGGTTGGCTGCAGATTTCTCCGAGAGACGTCGCATTTTGTTTCCTGCCGTAGGCATCAAAAAAGCGAGCGCGTTTGATAGCACTATGTTCACGCCATTGGGAAGAATGAGGAGGCGTTGATGGTTCCATAATGTTCTTTTGACAATTTGATTGTGTTGACAACGCGACGTGGCCCGCGCGCGACGAATTCCTGCACCCCCTGTGCTGTGTGGTGTTACGTGTAGAAGTAGCATCCCTGGCTGTGTGCCAGGAGATGACATTCACCTAGATAGTAGGGAGAAATGGGTAAAAGACACACCCCCAGTAGTGCAAGTTATATAGTCGTCAACACCCTACATTTCCCTCTGCAGAAGTCATCCTTCCAATAGGTCAGCAATTTAAGAATAGGGGATTATGGTCTGTTTGTCGCATTCATAGCTCTGATCGATGGTGTTCCATTACTTACTGCCATAAGGCAGTATCGAGCAGCATCTTCCCGATACTGCAGATCATGGGACTGGTCAACGAGAATCATCGAAGACAATGTGAAAAGCCGTGGCAGCATGAAAGAGGTAGCTAAATGTATTGCGCCATTCTCAGCCTTGCGCAGGTATCTCTTGGTAATCGTGGCAGACGCAAAGCCGAACCCAAGTCTGCGAAGAGTGTTCAGGTCCGCAAATCCATGGATAGCAAGATTGTGGAGGTCGTTGGTGTGCTTCGGTCTTCGGTCGCGTTGCTAGTATGTTGAGAAAGCTCTATTTTACTACTCTAGAGAAACAAGCATCATCATCACCCAGGCAGTCAGGACTGCGATAGCAAGAACCACTGGCGCAGTACGATCGCCACATGTCGACGTTATGTCGCCCCATATGCATTGCAGAGCCCAACGATCCATGTCTCGTCCATGTCACTACAAACTGTTTCCCGTTCTTCCAGGTTTCATGAACGTCGCCCAACGATTATGTCGCAAATAGATAATCCCGATGAGGTACTGAGCGCCTGGCACTCTGAGAAGTTCTTCTAGATGCATCTTAGACCAGACATTCCACCGGTCATGTGACCGAAGCGCGTGTTTCAGACCATGTTTTTCGACTTGCTTTTTCAGCGATATTTGTTTTCAACTTGCTCGGCTCGTCTCTCATAATTGGTTCACTGCAATATAGAAACTTGATTGTTTGAGTCAAGGGATGGGTACGAACTCCATCACGCGTTACTTCACTACTCGTGTAGGATATCGCGCTTGAACGCTATTCGTCTCAAACTTGGCTTTCCACAAGCTTCTTTTTATTCTCTAACAAACAATTGCACAGCACAGCTAACGCTACCAGTAACACTTGGTCAAAAATCTAGGCTCGGAAAATTGAAAACTTGGAGGTGGCTGGAGAAGGAGCCGAAGTCAAAAATGTTTGACTACTACAATTGTATGCGATGATGCGATTGGCACAGGTCGAGGCCCTTAGAAACGAAATCCGATATCCCTCAATCCAAAATCAGACCATCGTAGTACACGATTGCTTGTCGATGTGATTGACTTGAACTTGGAGACAGGCAAACGTTTGGGGTTGGCGCCATGGCAATCGCGAGTCAACAACTGAGAGATCCCGAGCACCGATCTAGTGATCGGTGCTCGGTAGCTTTCATCTAGTCAGAAGTTTGGGGATAGCATCCAAACGATGGTTGTGTTTATACCGTTTGTCTTCAGTTCTAAACTTTGATGCCGTTGATTAGTCGGTGTTACTCCATCAGCAATGAGATACCTTGAGGTTTGTAGAGTGCTCTCCGAATCGAAGTTCCGTAAATTGATGCGGTGGTTGCAAAGTCATAGAAGTTATCACCAATTTTCCTCTTATAAAGTCCGTGAACTTTCAAATACACTGCATAGTTTCGTTGCTGTCATACCCACTACCACTACTCAGCCTGGGAAGCTTGGACGGAATGGGCAACGAAGAAGTTGAACGAGAGGTTATCTGAAGTCTCAAAAGCAAAGTGCTCTGACCGTGTCCAGACGTCAACATTGTCAGACGTGAAGAAGAAACAATTGTCAATGGCCATACCTTGCTGGAGTGAGACTTTTGAGACCAATCGCAACTCGTCTTGTTAGACACTCAATGTTCAGACCAAACATCGCCTTGGCAGTCGCAGTACCAAGGTTCAAACTCAACGACTGATGAGGTATACGTACGATCTGAACTCCCATCTCTATCCAACATCATCAGCATCAACAATTCACAGCTTTTTCTTTACAGTTCTTTAATACTTCTTCTTTTGGATTGCCTGGTGATTTTTCCTGTTTCTTTTATATATTATATTGGCCTTTCATCTTCATTCTTTTTGCTTCCAAGCATTTTAGCTACCCCATCCAACCGCCGACATGCAATAAACCTCAGGCATCCTTCTTGCAGCATTCAATGTCACCCACGTCGCCTCTTACGGTACCGTCACTGAGGTCGTCGGTGCCAATGGTATACCGCCTCCTCCGCATCGCATTGGCATCTGATCGTACCTTGTTGAGCATCCTCAGGTGCAATCATGTCTGATCTCTCCGTCGCTGACTGAACCCAAAAATACTGCCCTTCTCCCGGCTGTGGTCCATCATCCGTGACAACGAGATCGGTACCAGCACTGCCAGCGCTGTTGGCCGCACCAGCACCGGACCTGTCGACCCAGCCACCATCATGGCCATCTTCATGGGCGGTGCCAGCGAAAACTCTACCTCCATCCGCAAGGCTCGTGATATTCACTACGCTGCCACTTATAGACATGCTGTTCTCACTGGAGCTGCCGGTACAAGCACCGAGGGCCCCAAGACCCCAGCCGGAACTACCGAGACTGCTGTCAAGGCCCCCGCCGGTGGAGCTACCGCCAACTGTCTCCTAACCTGCGATGATTCCAGAGTTGTTACCATGGCCATCCACCAGACTAACCAGGATGGCTCCGGCCCTTGCACCGCCATGGACGCCACATCTGGAGGAGCTGATTTCGCTGCTTTCAACACCGCCGAGATGGCCCTGAACGTCCCAGGTATCGTTGCCGGTCTTTCAGCTACCCAAGTATGTTCTCCTCGTCTTGATTTCTCAGGAGAATCAGCTAACATACCCTAGACCACCGGTTTCGCTGTCAAGATTCAGATGTCCGCTGGTATGGTCTGCAGCGGATCAGTTAGAGGTGCCAGCAACGTCTGCGTTGCCCAACTCCAGAACGCTACCCAGCTGGTAAGTCCCTCACCCCCTGATCCTTTCCTGCGCTCTCAGACAAAGCACTAATACACCCCAAAGCCATTCAGTAAATCCGTCGCTTTGACATAATTGAACGTGTACAAGAAGCGTGCCATCTACAACCTCAACAAGCGCAACTTCGCCAGAGCCCTCAAGAGAGATGAGTCTACCGAAGCCGAGCTCCAGGCCCTGAGCGATGCCACCTGTGGCCAGTAGATGGGGAGGAAGCGGAAGAATGGAAGTCGTGAGTGGATAATTCTAGGTCCCTGTGGTATTTGAAGAGGTTGTTAAGCCATTCATTAGGAGTACTGTAGAAGCGTTTCTTTTGATAGGCGCCGGCTGCTACTGAAAATATGAACTTTCCTTTAGCTTTCTGTTTCTCCAAGTGAAACAATTTTCTTCAAAATATTCTGTAATCAGTGACTTTGTTTGTTTCAGTGTATCTAGCTTCAGAGTACTCGTTCTCATGATCATGCACTTCATGTGGTGGACTTGCCGAGGTTTCGCGATCTTTGAGGGGGGTATGGTATGAGTCGCTGACAACGACCAGTCACTACCACTCACGACTTCAAAACCGACATAATTCGTGGAAGGAGATGTCACATCCGATATCTGGTTCTATTGATGTACACATTTCACCATGGCGAAGAAAGCGAGCCACGAACTCCATGATGTTGCTCTGGGAGCATAACTCAAGCCCCGACTTCCCGCACTCAAATTGTCTGTCGTGTCAATCAGTCAATCAAGATTGGGTATGGCCAGAGTGACCCAACATATTTCATCGATGATGCCGGGTCAGTTCTTAATATCGATTATTTGGATGAGGAGTAGAACTAATAGAAATTGCAGAACACGCTATATTCTGAGGAAGCGGCCGTCAGGAATGTTGGAGTCTCGCGTGTATTATTGAGCATGTGATGCATAGTGTGCTTGTATGTTTGTTGTAGGGAATATAGGAGACATTATATAAACCGCTTTCATCACGCGTTTCTCACCTCATGCTCACCCCATCTCACCTCACGTTTTCCTCTTATTGCCTGTTCGCCGACTGCTGTGAAGTACAATCATAATACGGGATTCATTGCTCCTTCTTATCTACCACCACCACCTTCTCTCTCTCTTTGTTAGAGTTGGAGCCATACCCGTTTCTCTTCCACACCCCCAGCAAACACCACAGCACCCAGCCAAATCCTAACACCACAGTCGCAGCCGTGCCCATCTCTACGTACCGACTCTGATCTAGATCTAACACCGGCACGTTGATGGTATTCACCAGCTTCTCTCCTTGTGGGATCAAGTGATAGAACATAGTTTTAGGACCAAACAGCCCATCATAGC
Source organism: Calycina marina (assembly GCA_019669825.1). NCBI lineage: Eukaryota > Fungi > Ascomycota > Leotiomycetes > Helotiales > Pezizellaceae > Calycina > Calycina marina. The sequence continues at coordinate 20,647 of MU253784.1, forward strand.
CAAGATTGACCTTGTCGAATGGATTGATGGGGAACTTTGACCCTTCGTCCGCGACGCATGCCCAGAAGACCACTGGATATGGGAGTTCGATCTTCGCGATCCCTGCTGTGCCGTTCGAGGGAGGGAGAAAGCGCAGGTGGAGGGGGATTTGCGCTGTGAATGATTCTCCTGGTGAGGAAGGAGGAGCAAGCTCCAGCAGGACACTTGAACCCCAAGTTTTCAACGTATAAGCAGGCGCTTCGAGGTCCACGGCAGGGGTACTATAATGAATCGCAGAGAGATTCTTCGAAGCCAGAACCAGCGAATCGGAGAGCTGGTATTTATCTGCGAATACCGTCCGCGGCAGCGTCAAGTGCGTATGCAACGAACACGCCCTCTCATCCGTTGGCCTAGTCGAATCATCGATTTCCAACCCCAACACTGGATGTAAACCCGTTGATTGCAGCCACCTCGCCGCAAACGAAGACGCGAAGGGATGATGCCTTGCGGGGAATGAGAACATGGTCGCTTTCGGCTTCTTGTCTTCGCCCACCACCGTGAGGAAGCCCCCGAGTGAGAGCTCCTCGGGCTCGGTGGCCTGGTTGATGCTCAGCACGCCGACTTCGAGCCTGTCGCGATGGGTCATACCGCCAATGTGGAAGCTCTGTATGCTGGCTGCCCAGAAGGCGGTGATGGTGAGGGCGTGCGAGATGGTGTCGAAATCGACGTCGAGCGTCGAGGCGTGCGAGAAAGATTGCATGCGTGAAATGCATTTCTGTAGCTTGCTGCTGCAGAGACGGTGGGTGGCGTAGGTTATGAGCGAAGAGAGGGCGGGGAGGGGCGTGTAGTATTGGGAGGCGGCAGAGAGAGAGAAACGTTCATTGGGGAGGGGGGTGAATGAGCGCTGTGGTGTATCTTAGTTTGCTGATTTGTCGGAGAGGATGAGGAGGTGAGGTGCAAGAGGGGAAGTACTTCAGGCGATCGACAATCCATCTCCCCAAACACCTTCTTCAGCGTCGGACATAGAAATGCTCTATTCAGTCAACATCTCCATATTTTCGATTCCCCATCTACCCAGACACAACATACGAATTATTACTCCCCCTCTGCGGCGTATAAAACACATGCAATCCCGGACTCAGTCTCGCAACAAGTGGCGCGATGCTCACATATGGTTCTTGGCTCACCCATCGTATATGTAGCTCATGACTGGCTTTCAAGACTCGGTAGAGCTCTTGGGGAAGCTCTTCCAAGCCGAATGTGACGCGGTCTTCGCGGGCGGCGTAGAGGGAGGGGGTGGAGATGAAGTTGTTGGTGACTTCGAGGAGTGCTGGGTCGAGTGAGTTTTGGGGCTCTTGGATGAATGTTATTCGTTGGCGCATAATTGGGACCTTGGGAGCTCTGTAGTTGTTGTCTTGTTTGCTGTGATGTTGAAGCTCATTTACTCTCGGGGGGGGGGGGGAGGAGGCAGAATCGTGCGAAAAGGAAGGGAGGCGGTGAGGCAAGTTGACTTGATGACGAATCTCATGGAGGTGATCAGGTTGTTCTTCTTGCTGCAGGGCAGGCAAATGCTTCTTTGACGTTGTTCTTGCGAGCTATTTTATGACGCTGAAAGTTAAGATGCAGGTGCAGGCAGATCTCGGCGTAAAGGAGTGTCTCATCTATATCTCTAGAAGCCAGCTCTTGAATCAGGACATCACCTACAAAACTACAAAAGGCTGTAACCAACCTTGAGCAGCATAATTGGAACAGTTCGATTACTGGCCTAATATCACATACCGTAGTTTGTGATGCAAGAGTAAACTCGGATGCCGTGTCACTAGTTTGCACTCACTGCTACACTGACTAGACAACTACTAAACGAGGTCTGGAAGCAGCCAGTATATCCTAATCCCTTCACAGTCCAATGTATAGTTAATGCTCACGAGAGCTAGGCAGTCTTTGCTAGAACTTCAGTGACTGAGAGATGAAGCTCACTGACACGCCCTGACTGACTGCATTGTACGCTCAAACTATGAGACGTGCAGTCACAATGACTTTGTGCTGCTCGCAAAGGTATGCGTGAACAGCTATTGACACCAGAAGTGTCTTAATATATAATACCATCAAACTGCAGCAAAATACTTAGTCGTCTAATGAATCTAAATACCAGTAGCCTGGTACTAGGTTCCACCTCAATAAACCTTCTCTAGGCATATTGTTGTTTCTATAACAATAGACCATCTTCTGCTCTCAGTTCTCGTGAATAGGCATTGTTATTGTGATGTCTCGTGAATGGAGCTTGCTTTTATTCTATTGTTCTATTCTTCTATTCCCTGTCCAGTCTTCTATCTTCATTGCCTTGTCCCCCTGTCCCCCTGTCCTACCTGCCACTGAAATTGGCCCCACTTCGTCAGATGGAATCACCCGTTTAATTCCAATCAATCACCGCATTGCTTCGCGTTCACTTCAAAATAATATATTATCTCTTCTCACTCAAGATCTTCCATTCTATTGTCAAGGAAAAGAATACCTAGCGACAAACATCGGTGGTGTAGTACTTCAGTACACGTACTGAATTTTGCAACTTCGACTTCTCCAGACTCTTTACAGCTTCCATTGAACCAAACTCAAGCAAAGCAAAGCAATACAATCCAACAGCAACTAACCAACCAATCGTTCAATCGTTCAATTGTCAATTGTCAATTGTCAGTCAGTCGTCAGTCGTCAGTCCTCAGTCGTCAGTCAGTCGTCAGTCAGTCGTCAATTCGTCAATTCGTCAATTCGTCAAACAATCAAATAGTCAAATCGCCAATTATCAATTATCCATCATTCATCATTCATCATGACTTCCACCAGAAACTCCAAGCGCAAAGCTGCCGATATGACCGGTGCATCGTCTTCGTCGCAAGAACCAACTGCCACTTCTCCAGCCAAGAGAGGTCGCACCGAAGGAGAATTAACCACCGCTGATACTCCTCAAACAGATATTCCCACTCCCGCCGTTTCCACTTCTCGCGAAGATTCATCCATTGATCCTGGTGATTCCGTTCCCGTCTTTCCAGCCGTAAAGCCATACAACCGTGCTAACAACCTTCGTGGAGGCAAACGCACTCGTGGTAGCACTCGCGGTCGTGGTGGTCGTGGAAGAGGTGGTACCGCCGCCAGAGGTGGTGGCCGTGGTGGTCTCACTGCTAAGGCCAAAGTCAGCAAACCAGCTGATGCCTCACGTGGCCGAGGAAAGCAGCACGGAAGAGTCAAAACCAGCAGTGACTCTCGAATTCAAGCTCTTTACAACCGCCGCTATGCCCTGAAGCAACAATACAAGCTCATCGCCCAACTTCAACGAGAAGGCTTGGCCTCACTCGCTGAGAAGTCTCAGATCGCCAACCAAGACGCCAATTACCACAAATCGCTCCCAGAATACCAAGAAGTCACTGCCCGCGTCGACAAACTTCTCAAAGACCGCAAAGAATTACTGGAAAAAGAGTATCAGACTAAAGTGGCCACATTTATCCAGTTCCACGTTCACCAGCAGTCATACGAGATGAAACTTTTCGATGTGAGTACCATCCATCGTGACTTTGAACATCTACTAATAAGTGCAACAGGACAACGCTAAGGATCTCATCGATGATGCCGTTACTGGCATCAAATATGCTGCTATGCATGTCGTCCGTCAATCCGAACTTGGACGGGAAGTTGATGACGCTCCATTCCACAGAGGAGTAATTTCCCCCAACCCAACTCACTAACATTCGTCTCTAACATGATGCAGATGCCTGGCGAGGTCGTCAAGTACATCCAGTCCAATGCTACAGACTCCAAAACCACTCCAGAGAAGCAACAGGCCACATATGCCCTGAAGAAGAAAGGCCCAAGAAAGCCTAAGAACCCGTCTCCATCCAAGGCAAAGCGCCAAGAAACCGCTCCAGTCCGCACCAAGTCATCTCTCTTCAACACCGGAACCAAGCCGGACCTCACAGGTCTTGGTGACGATGCTTCTCAGGCGCCCACCCCTGTTGGAGGCTCCGAGTCAGAAGGAGAAGACTCTGATCAAGAAGATTTACCCACCGACGCTTACGGTGTTCATGCTCCCAACCGCAAGGCACCTCGTAACGGTGATCAACCCAACAATCGATTGGTCCAAGATCCCAATGTTATTTTCGACGATGAAGAAATAGGTATCCGTCACCACCATCACAAGAAGAACAACAAGGGGGAGTCGCTATACATGGGAATGGATGCTCACCCTAACCCAAAGAAATTCCATTTCGACCAGTTCGCTCGTGGTTACAACTCAACTCTCAACCAGCCTGGCGATCTAGATGAGAAGATCGTGGAGCAGCATGGCGTTCACCCGCAGTATGGCCTCCCCATTCCTGGATCTCGCAACCCGGATAGAGACCAACTAGATGACCCATATTTCCCTCCACGAACCAATTGGAAGGAGCCTCTCCCAACTCCAGAGCCAGTTAAGTTCGTTACCCAAGACATGGATGGCAATGAGCTCAGGGTCGAGCAGACGTCCAGATCTGCCCGCTACCTACGGGTAGAGATACAATGGGACGCCATGGATGACTCCGCCAACGCGAAGAAGAGACAGGAGGAGCGTACGGTGCAGTCAAACATGGCTGCGTTCTTGGCATACTTTTTTGAACACCAAGAGCTAGAACTAGAACCAGAGCCTCGCACCCAATCGCCTCTTCCTGCTCCCTTCACCGAGGGCACCATCAGCACCGCACTGCTCAAGGCAGTGAACCAAGCTCCTCCTCCCAACTCCTCCACGCCACCACGGCGCTCGACTGGCTACGACCCAGCTCGAGACATCTTCTACCAGACGCCGGCGCCGGCTCCACGTCCATACACCACGCCGTACCAAAGCCTCGCCCCCGGTCCTCCTCCCTCCCTCCCACTACCACCACCACCACCGCCACCACCGCACATGCCGCCTCCTCAGCGCAAGCGCTCTGCGCTAGCACAGCTGACAGACCTTGCTCTAGCCGACGCCGGATTGGCTCCTCCTCCGCCACAGCCACGACCATACACCACCCCATACGCCTCCCTCCCTCTCCCTCCTCCGGCAACCTGCCAGCACCAGCGCCGTGACCACCTCGGCATGCCACCACCGCCGCCCGACCAGAATGTACACTTCTCACCATACGCGCCTCCTCCCCAGCAACAACAGCAGCTACAGCAGCAATCGCCGCCGCGTCCGGGTGGCGCTCGCCACCGAGAGATCCGTCCTGCGCCCGTCGCTCCTCGCCCGCCCCTCCCGCCCGCCAACCCTCGCCGTCCACCATACGACGACGATCACCCGAGCGCGTTCAGATATCGGAACATATGAGGGCGGGGGCGCGGGGGGGGGGGGGATGGCGTGGTGTGGTGTTTTTTCGAGGTCGGGGCTTCAGTCTTTTTGATAGTTTGAAGAATGAAATTGCTTCTCGTATCTCAGTATTTTTAGCTGTCTAACTTACTACCGGCTTTGTATCTGTCAAAATTCACAAGTCCTGTCTCGATTCCAGTTGGCTTTCTTGATTAGGAAGCTCTATCCTTCTCATTTTCCCGTCTAAACCTAGTTATTTCTTGCTTCTGGTTCGCTTTCTTAGCTAAACAGCTTCGGGTTTCCTCTCTTTTCGAGACATCTTAAATCTTCTCTAAAAGTGCGTTTAACTGCTCCGTAAACCTCTCGCTTCATAGATATCGATCGAACGTTTAGTAAGTCCTTTTTTGCCTCTCGAAATCCTCCTCAGTTGGGAAGTTTATCTCTCTGTTTCGCTATTCGAGGAGACATCTTATTTCTCGTATCTCGGTATCTTCTACCTTTCAGTTGGTCGCCCAATACACCAGTTTTAAACGTATCAAGTGCCTTCTTTAGTCCTATTCTGGTTCATAACTGGGAAGCTCTACTCTCATTTCCTTCCAGTTTGAAATGTCAATTCTTGTATCCTAGCATCATTGCTTCTTAGTTTCTCGCCTAGTTTCTCGCTTTCTACGCAAGTGTCGAACGAGTAAGTTAGTTTCAGTCTTTTGAAATAGTGTTGCAGTCTAGCATATTTCCTACTTTGTTCTCGGCGAGCGTAGTTATTTCTTCGCTTGTAGCTTATTCTTCAGCTGAAATGTTTCATTAATATATTTGTCAAGCCTGCTCTATTTTAGTTGTCGTCTATCTAAGCTGTCTACAGCTCGAGATATCTTGCACTGCGCTATTTGCAGACGTAGATCTCAATTCTTCTTTCTTCATCCCCGCTACGGCTTGAGTTATCGAATAATCTATAGCTATCCGGCGCTCATCACTATTTCAATCTTTGAAAGCTGTTTACCGCTTAACTTATCTCGTACTCTGTTATTTTCAAATGCGGGATGTTGATCTACGCATTCTACCGCCTGAGTTGATTCTTACTCTCCATTTATGAGGTTTAGGACCCATGTTAGGACTCGGGCTCAACACGTGCCCTCGCTTTGAGAAAGTTCTATGTTTTTCTCCTTGCTTCTTTGCCGCGTCCAGGAATTCTAAGACTCTTCTTCTTGCCTAATAATAGTCGGTATTTGCTTGTACTTCCTACTTATATATCTATTATTGTTTAATACTTAACCCTTACCTTTGATTTATCGAGGTCTGGCCTTTCGCACTAGAGTCACAGATGGTGAAGGCAATTTTAGTCTTTTCACGCTGTTCACGGCTGGATCCATCTCGTACTTCGCAAGTAGATAGCTCTGCATCTCAGTTCCAATGTATCCGCTCCCCTCTATGATTTGGTTGATCTTCTACTTCGTGATTACCGCACGTAGTCTTAATTCCCGTCCTTCGACCTTGTCGGCGGTTTGAGTTATCTATTACTATGTTACTACCAGATGTTGGCATCTCAGCTTACACGAACAGCTTTCCCGTTGGCTGCATTTGACCTGTACACGTTATAAGTCGGTTATTTGTACATGTTATCAACTAGAAACCCAGTTTGCTTCTTTTACGAAATGCAGAAGTCATTTATGACTGGAATGTTTCCGGGCTAAAATCTTCATCTGATCTCTTCTTCTGGCCTGCGAGCCGATATGCGTCATTCGTGAACGCATTCCTCGGGTTGGAGGTTGGCTCTTGTCTGTATCAAGATTGAAGACTCTTCTCTCTTACCGAGGTTCTATCCAGTTAGATTAATCATCTAGCTTTATTTCATAACGCTGTGAGGCCCTTTCATACCGGTGGCTGCGTCAAGCTTGGAGATACACTTTGATATACCTACTATCCTCAAGTCAGATCTCATTTCTTAGTTGTGCATTGGGCATACTATATCTGGTTGAACTTGCGAAATATCAGTGGCTCTGCATGTTTTAAATCTCTTTTTGTTGAGAAAGCTCTTAACCTCCTTTGACAATACAGCAAGATATCTTTTGAGCATCGATATACTTAAGTAAACAGTCCCACCCTATTTTGTGTTAGCTTCTACCCGGTGTTCATTTGCATTCACTCAGCAACAAACCATGAGGATTTTCCTCCGAACATCAACCGTTTCGGCTTATTTAATGAAGATGGATCGTCACATTCCTGCCAGATGATCGCCATTCCATGATCAACATTTCCGTGACCGACAGCTTCCTGACCACCCGCGAGCTCAAGGGTCAAGGCTGCAAGCTCAAGTTCTTCGGCATTCATACTTACTACTCCCTGGAACCCGAGCCCGAAATTGACGTCGAAGGGCAAAGTATCCAGTACGAAATACACCGTTTGCCTCGCCCAACTGTAAGAATACTGAATATGGTACTTCGTCGAATCCCGGAGCAGTTGCTGAAAATTGATGGCCTTGCACACGCCTGAAGTCCCTTGTGCAGGAGTAAAATGCAAGCTAGTGGACTACATCAACAACTTTGTGCTTCCAGAGGATGCGTAGATGAGATTGGCATAACCTAGAGGAAAAGGGGGGGGAGGGTTTGAGATCAATAAGTCTCTGAATTGAATCGGCTATACAGCTGGGCTTCGGCGTCTTTGGATCAAGGGTTGTTTAGATCCAGCATCAATCAATGGGTGGTCGGAGCATTGTCCGGGCAAATAATGCAACGAGAAGGCACTCATGAACACATTCACCTTCCACCCCTGCTTCATCAGTTCTGATAATGCCGCTCTATATTTTGTCGAAATCACGGTCTTCACGGTGTTTCCGTTTGGAGCAGTGATCGCTGAGCAGTTCGATTCCCGCTCATGTCTCCCCTGATAACACTTCGACGCACTACTTTGCAGGGCTAGAATAAAACCCGAACATCAGCATGTACAAATTTGGCGGGTGCTTCTCTACTCACACAAGACGACAGAGGCGTTCTCAACGACGACCGAAGCAAATGCATTATCGCTTTCTTACCATCTTTTAGCATACTCAATCACAAACGAATCATCGAATACTCATCTCAATTCGCTCCTAGTCATACCAAAAACAAACTATCATAAACCCTTCTTACCCCTCCCTTGCTCCACGCTTTCAAAATCCCTACACGGATCCCCCGAATGCTTCTGCTCATGATTATCAAACTCGCGTCCAGAAAACTTGCCCTTGCGGACCAGCTTCTCGTTTTTCTCCGCCGCGATCGAGTGTTTCACGACCGAGTTCCCGTGCCGGTCCTCCACAGGCTTGGGGTGATCGTCGTGGTATTCGCGGGCCGTCTTGGGGGCCTCGTGGGCACGCACGCTGGAGAGGTCTGAGGTTGATTCTGGTGATGGCGTTGGGGTGGTGCGTTTTGATGATGTGGATGAGGATGGTGGCGAAGAGAAGTGATTATAAGCATAGCCACCACCGCCTATGGCTGCTAGGACGCCTAATGCGCTAGGGTGGTATTAGTGATGGTAGTTATGGGAATATCTTGGGGATAGTTTACAGTTTCCGGCCGGACATGATTGGTTTTGAAGGAGCTGAAGAGGGTGTGAGGTGGGGTCATTTGTAAACTAGGTTGGAGGAAGAGAATAGCTAGATGAATAAGGACATTTAATGTTGATGTTGTACAGGAGGTCGTAGTGACGTTGGCGATGCCCTCGCTAAGGAAATCACGGCGGTTAGCGCGATAACGAACCGCTGTTTCAGCAGTCGCAACGACAGCTTGCTGCAAAGAGCTGTTGCTACCTTTATTGCTATGAATCCACTCCATTTATTTGTTATAGTAGTGTGGTGTCATTTCGAACTAAAGAGAAGGCGGGGCTCGAGTATACTTCCAATTAACGCAAAAATAGAAAGGTGTGATCACTACTAGAATCGCACTCCCACTCCTCCTCAAATCCTCTCAAAACAGCCTCGAGATGTTCTCGTGACATGCTAGCTTAGTCAGCATACTTCACAATCCTGTAACGTACTCCATAAGCGACCCGTGTTTATATGCGAGTCGTGTTTTTCCCCCACCAAGTCTAGAGATCAGTCAATTAACACGTCAATGCCTCAACCAACCACGCCTGAATCAGTCCAAAAAGAGGGTCGAATTGCTCTAGCAATACAAGCATTTCGACAAGGTCAACTTAGTAGCCTTAAAGCTGCTTGTATATCGTATGACGTTCCATATTCGACTACTAGGGATCGCGTCAAGGGCCGCGTTCCCCGACGCGATTCGCAACCAAAAAACAGAAAGCTTACGGATGTCGAAGAATCAACACTTATCCAATGGATATTATCTATGGAAAATAGAGGTCTTCCAATAAGACTAGAATCCATCCGGCAAATGGCAGATATACTGCTTCAAAAACGGTCGACAGCAGATCCTAAAAACCAGCCTACAGTCGGCAAGTGTTGGCCTTCGAACTTCGTCCGACGTCACGACTCCCTCCAATCCAAATACACTCGAAAATACGACTACCAAAGAGCTGAGTGCGAAGACCCAGTAGCTATACGGGTTTGATTCCGATTAGTTCAGAATACAATTGCCAAATATGGAATCCAAGAGGGGGATATCTACAACTTCGACGAGCCAGAGCAGGTACTTTCAAAGCTTAATACTCAGTTACGGACACCTACTCCACCTGCTCCTATACTTGAAGAGCAAAGCAAATGGGTTCCTGAGACCCCCCATAATATCCTAGAGCTAGAGCTTCAAACACAAGCGATTAAGGACTATATTAAACGGCGTACGAGGACTCCGCCAAGTCCAACTACTATAGCATTGGATCAATTGGCTAAGGGCTGTCAATTGGCGATGCACAGCGCAGTACTTTTAGCAGAAGAAAACAGGCAGTTGCGGACGGAAAATATGAGGCAAAAAAAGAAGAAAGCAAAGCGGAGGCTATATATTGCTACTGGAGGTATTTTAACTGGGCAGGAAGGTATAGAACGGTCGCAATTGGGTGAAATAGAGCCTAAGGAGGGGGTTCTAGCTCAGCCAGAACAGCCTCGGATTCGGGCACCAAGTCGGTGTAGTTTATGCAATTCATTAGAACACACTGCTCGTAGATGTCCAAGCAAGCTGTAGATCAATTAAAGCGTTTTATAAGAGCTACTTAACTTGCGTTGTTGTAAAAAGTGACAAATTCAAGGACGTGGTGGGGGGGAAAACACGACTCGCATATAAACACGGGTCGCTTATGGAGTACGTTATATACTTAGTCCACCTTCTCTCTCTTAGTTAGCAATAAATCCAATCGAATAACCAAAAGCGGAATAGTGCCTTCTCTATTGTGACGACTTATTTCAAATAGTAGAGGCTCTATTCTCTAGGTGACTCGACAGTTATAGAATCAACCTAGGACAGATGCGAGAGAGCAGCTAACTGGTTCCTCGAGCAAATTCCTCTAACTGGTAGGTACAGTTTAATTCACCTTTCCCGTGACCTTAGCTATCCCATTCTCAGTAGTTGCCAGAGGTGAGATGCCCGTAGACCACGCCATTTGAGGCAGGAAGCTGTTAATAGCTTACAGAGAGTCAACATGCGTGTTTTGACCTGCAACAACTGGCGACGAAGCGGTAAACGATAAACGAATTGAATGTGCTGTCTCGGGAGCTCCAAATATTGATCGCATTTCTGCTTCATCAAAATACAAAGCTACAAATGCTTAATCTGGTCGGCCAGCAAGATTATATCGCACCGGAAAGAGTTGAGAGGAAGATAGTGCCATTCAGTAGCGTTACCTAATAACATTAATCAAGAATGGACAAGAAAGTCGCAGCTCCAGTACTCGAAAGCCAATGGCGCAATAACAACCATCCCATTCTCAGCTCCCTTACATAACAGCACACTCCTCAACTGCTGTCGCGGCATCATTTGGACCTCATCTCCTCTAGACCAGAGGCTTCTGGCCGAAACCGGTCCTCTTACTAACGAAATCATGTACGATAAATAAACTCGTAAAGAAAGGCACCGCCAGGGTTGACAGCCAGCGATGCCTCCGCGGTTTCTTGCACACCTCCCGCACCAATACCGATAATCAGCTTGCCATCACCAAGTTGAGTCCTCACCTCTGGGCTAGTCAGTCATTTACCATGATCCGTAGTTGTGAAACTATTTGACCAGGTCATGAAAATCCAGCATAGTCAGGTTGCAATCAGCATCTCGCTAGCCATAAATGTAAAGGTTGCCTTCAATGTTTTATAGTAATCCTCAGCCATTTGGAATGAAACATAGCTAACACATAAGCCGGTGTCGAGTGTAATGTAGTCAGAATATGCGGTGGGTAAGTCGGAGCCAGACGAGAAACTAATGATATTAATCGTCCACAATTAGCCAAGCCAACCAGGAAATAGGACAGTTGGAGTGTATAACATTGTGCCTGTGTGTATATTGCGTGGGGCCGATTGAAAGCTATGTAGCAACGTTCACGTGCCATCTCCATTATGGTGATAATTAACGGTGAACAGAGTCACTACACACGGGCTCCTCTCACCCTTTACAGACTCGTCACAGCAGGTGTTTACGGACCATCAAGAGGTAGCATCACAATTACCACTACGACGCCGTCCCCACACACACTCCCAGACGCCCTACGGGTCCGATGGGTACCAGGGCACCAAATTATCCTAGGCAATGAAGAAGCGGACAAAGCCGCGAAGGCCGGAGCCGCTCTCCCAGCGTCTCTACGAACCATCTACACACTCGCCTCCCTTAGGAGGCTTGCAGAGACAGAAGTAAGCAACTGTCTTTCAGCTATGACTTACCACGGCCCCACAAAGCTAATGCGACCTCGGCATACACTACACAGCGGAGCTTTGACTAAAGAGAGGAGCGCTAGGGCGAATACTAGCTTGGCGGACGTCTCACAGGGAGGATGATACGTAAACAACTTTCCATGAAGAATCAAGTCGCGCTGCGTATGTGGCATCTCCTAGCCAACCGGAGAGCGTATTTGACCTATCATTTGCAGCCCGGGCAGTGGACCCTGACGAGAAGGAGTCATAGCACTAAACACACGACTCAATTGGATGCTGAAAATTGTAAGAGAGGATTGCAAGTGGTAAAGCTCGAGATGGAAAACCTACAGCTATACATTTTACGGATCCCGCGTTTGCAGGAAACAAGAATGTCTATTCGCATATCGGCTCTGTGACTGCACCTGTAGACGGCCACAATCACTGCAATATCATCCATTGGACCTCCATTAAGGCCAAATACGTCATCCGCAGCGTACTTGCGGCCGAGTTATTCGCCAGAGCTGACAGCTTTGATGTGGGAGCTGTAGTTAAGACCACGAGTGGAGCGCATAATTGAGATCGGACCTCTCGTCGTCTGTACCGATAGCAAGAGCCTGTATGATTGCATCGTTAAGCTGGGTAGCACGTAGGAGAAGCGATTGATGACCGACATACTGTGCCTACGGCAGTCCTACGAGGGAGGAGAGATTGTGATATCGGTTCTGCGGGAGATTTGCTGGAAATTTGCTGGTGGATGGCATGGTGGTACTAATGGTACTGGTGGAGGTTGGTATACTCTTCAAATTGCCTCGGGTGCCTCTCCTTGTACTCGTCCGATTCCAGGAGTAAATGGGGATCTCTGAGTGTCTAGAGAGCTCTTCGTTATCTCGTTGTGTACGACAGGTCTGGTTGTAGTTGCATTTGCTACGAATATAGGTGCATTCGATCGAGAGCCTGGTCCTTCATATGTTGGGCGCTCGTCGAGACGCTTGGTTCGTAGTCTATTAGCTGTTGTTTATCCCATTTTACGTCATCTTGGGAGTCGATATAGTCGCTGATATATTGTTTCAGGTTCTCCTCAGTCCATATGTGCGGTGTGTTTTTTACTGTGCGACATCACCATGTACACTATTCAGCGTACTCACTTGTTGCTTTTTGAACTTCTCTACCCTATCCCCTTTATGAGACGCAGGGTACGCATCTTGATCTTTCTTGATAAATACCACTGGATATTTTCCACCATGAGTATGTTCCTTCGTTTTCTTGGTAACTGACCCTTTCCAACTGAAATTTCATGGTGCCGTATCCGCATTTTATAGGGCTAATTCGTAGCAGCATTTCGAGAGGCAGAGCAAAGTTGCTTGCAAGTTTATTTGTAACCCCTAAAATCCCCTCCCAAACACCTTAGACCTCGGACGAGTCCTTCTCATTGCCTCTGCACCCACATTCTCCCACTGTTTGTTCCAATATCGACCCGTGCCCTCTGAGGTTCCCAAACCGGCTGGAAGTGAACTTAAAGAGCGGGATGCAGCATGATGTGCTACTGTATCGACGAATTTGGTTCTCCGACGAGTTGTAATTTTTTTATCAAGAAGAAAATCAGGGGAAGGTGTTCGGAAGGGTTGGGGGAAAGTCATTAGCGGAGCCACAAAAGCAGGTTATTTATTTGTTTACATTAAGATCAGGATGTAAATTCGGTGTTTTGGGCCCGTGCGTAAAGAATCATAGCAAACCCTGTTCAACAGTGGGTGTCAGAATTCATGGCGGACGACTCTGCCCCACCAACCTGGAGAGTGGTAAGAAGTAACATTATGTATTGATTACAACGCTATTTCACCATTGAGTACCTTGAATCCGCTTGCGACTAGATCTTACGAGCTCTGCGCATCTTCTAGACATATCGGCGATCCTAAATCGAATCTCTGCCATCGTAATCTTGACCATCTCCTCTTGTAAAGCCTGCTTCATCTCCTCCAAATCGAAGATCCTACGACGTAATGTTTGCTTTAGAATAGCCCAGATACCTTCGAAAGGGTTTATATCAGGGCTCTGCGCAGGGTGGGAGAGATCATGGATATCGTGAATAGCCTTATACTCCTGCGCCAGTCCCTTCTTTCGCATACCATGGGAAGGGCCGCCACCATCTTGTTGTAAAAGCCAGGTTTCATCGTCGATATCCCCACATAGACCCGATCGCTTGACAGTATACAGGTAGAATTCTCTCTACGTAGTACATTTAAGCCATTGCATTACCTCTAACCTGCACTTCTACTTGATGAGGCTTCCCTGCGCCTCATTCTTGTACTCGGCGGGCGTATTCCTCGGGAGACTTTGTAGTTGGGCGCCGTCGAGGTTTTGGGGGTTAAGGAGGACGTCCAACCTTGAATTCGTCATCATTATAGAACTAGAGCTTCTCTGTCTCGCCCCACCAACTAATCCAAGCGGCACTGTGGAACCCTACACCTTTTAAAGGCGACCTTTCTTCAATACTTCCCGGCTTATTGCATGTCCCTTGCTCTCGAGTGACACGGCCTTGAGCTTGAGAGCTTGAGAGGTAGGGCCAACATGAGCTTCGTCTGCAAAGAATATATGGTCCCAAAAACTAAAAATAGGATGGTAAAGGTGTTGTAAACCGTACGTAGCTTGTTCGGTAGCGTTTTTGGGACCATATATTCTTTACAGGCGAAGCTCATGTTGGCCCTACCTCCTCCACAGGTTAATTCCTTGATTTTGCGTTGTAATTGACGTGTTTTAATAGGTAGGTAGTGACATGCAACTTGCGCCTAGTACACTTTATTTATTGTCTGTAGTGCACAGGAAAATTATCGTACGGCTGTTTAAGGACCGGATTTCAACTCGGGTAACAGAGCATCTTTACCATGCATGTCCTTTGCAACCTCTGACCTGCGGCCGCAGATATTGATCGTGATCTATACTTTGCTCACTCGCCTTGGATCTTATGTTCGTCTCGCCATCTTCGAGCTGTAGTCTCTAAAATACCATTTGCTTCCCCAATCTTATAAATCGGCTTTGTCTGACCCTCTCGAGCCAAGTCATGCCAGGATCAGGCTTTCCTCCGAACGGTAGCTTATCTACTCTTCAAAGACTTAGAGCTAGGCGCGCGGGGCGGGTTCGATCCTGTCGGTGGAGCTATCGTGACGTATCAAATTATTGTTGACACATCGTGAATCCCGATTTTGGTGTTTTGGAGAGGGCTGAGTCATCCGCCGTGAGTTCTGACACCCACTGTGGAAGCAAGTTAAGTGTCACATACGTATATTTATCAACCTGCACGCCAACCAAGGTGTCTTACTCTCTCCAGGACTGATTGGACTGGTTGAGACTTACGTAGGTTTAGGTTCGTATATAGAGAGTAACGATATTTACCCCGGAAAACAAGCATAGTGGAACAAAAAGCTGGTGTACGGAGGCCTACGCGGCCTCTAGTTAGCCGACCGGATGTACTAGGGTGCAGTATCGTTAGCATTACCTGTATACATAGAAATGGTCGTCTGTAAGTGGCGGATGGCACTTGTATACGCAATGAATCGCGTACCCATTAATTTCGCGACAGGTTTGTGAACTGTTCAAGCTTGCGTCGTCGTCGTCTTTTGCCACGTATCTAACGGCCCGTCCATGAACTGTGAAATTACGAGGCAAGGAATTGATCATACAACTCCGCCTCTAACAGAGTATATAATAAGGCCATCCGTTACCATCTCAGCTTTCTTTTCTCCACCGGCTTCCCAGCAGATCTCCCACCAGTCACACTTTCTTTCCTTTTCAGCTTCCCTGGCCTTAGATCTTCTCAATTAGTCAGCACGAGCCCGTATCATTGCCAACATGGTTTCTTCTAAGCTCCTTTTGCTCAGCACTGTGTTCAGTTCGGCGGCTTATGGCTCTGTCTTGAACAGACGCCAAGATGCGAACGCAACGGACATTCCTACCAACTCAACCGGTAATGGCACGGACACCGCAGATGGCCCTACTTTCGAACTCATCAGCGACTTGTGCCTGACACCAGACGAGTGGGCCGGATCCAACCCCACCGACTACGACGGCTTCTACCAGTGCTTCGAACGGGTGGAACATGAAAATGGTACAGCCGACATCTACTTCACAGGTGTTCCCGACTCCTACATCAACACGACTGCCTACGGACCAAATGACCTATGCCTGCTCCCCCAGAAATACACTCTGCCAAAGCCAGTCAAGTCGGCGAACAACACTAAGGTCCCAGAATTCGGTGCGTTCGGAATTGCTCTCAATGGCGTCAAGATTTTCGGTGCCGTAGAGGGAACTGGGGAAAATGCTGTCTCAGGTGTCGGTGAGATCCAAGTGTTTTGCGATGGTCACCCGCAGCCAGCCGGCATCTACCACTACCACCACCCTGATATTGCCTGCTCTGCTAAGAAGTCTGACGACCTAATTGCCTGGGCCTTTGATGGATTCCCCATCTACGGGCCTCTCGAGGGTACCAAGGACGAGGTGGACGCCATCCTCGACGAATGCAACGGTATGGACGTGCCAGGCTCGAAATACGGCTACCAATACCATGCCCGCACGCGCGACCAGGTTGATGAGACGGCCACCGACAATGATGGACCAGACAATTCGGATAACTGGAAGTACTTCATTGGTTGCTACCGAGGAGAGACCTATATCGCGGAAGAAGATGCTGTTGACTCAGACGGTATCTGTTCTGTGGCGGCTTAGGCAATTTTACGAGTTTGTTGGTATTGGAAATGGAATTGGTCAGGTAGTCATGTGGTCTTGAAGCTTGGGCCAGCCAATCAATATGGCAGCACCCACGATCCCTCGTGCACGGGCTACCCAACAACTTTAGGTAGCGTCTCGTGGTAGCAGTTGTGATGTTGGCGCTGCCACTCTCGTCACCTTTGGTACACATTCCTTTAGCAATCAAATTACCAGAGTTCGTTTATCGAACTTATACACTCTATGTTTATTCCATCTACAACGCTAGTTCCCTGTTACGGGTATCTGTTGAGCTCACAGCAACAGTGGGTGAATTGATTAATTGATTTTATCATACACGGATCCAGCCGTCTTTAAAACAGCTATGCCGGAATGGCTCAGCGTTGGCACCAGTTGTCGAAGTGCATCTGCCTCGGGAAATGTAAGACACTTCATCACACTCGTGACCAGCAACCTCCTCCACCGAGCGGTCTGGCTTCTATCTACGTATACATACATACACGCTGACAGAAGTACTTTGTTTGTGGCATTAGTATCAGGCTCTGCGGAGATCAGCTTGTCCTCCTATGTCTGCGATCCCTGGATACTCAGTGGGCTACGGCCACAATGAAGCCATGTTGCAACTCCGCTGGCCACAGTAACTGTGATTCCACGATTCCCCTGTTCCTCTCAGGGGAAATCCTTCCCAACAACGTTCTCTCTCGCCCAATCTCCCAGATTCCCAGAATCGTGTATGCTTTGAATGTGAAATGTCGTTCTGTAGGTTGGGTTACTTCATCTGAGACCTGGGTGGCTCGATCGAGGCGGTATTGAGGTAGGAAAACCCTGAGGAGTTGCTGCCGGCTTGCACGAACGCTTCATTGCAGCCAGCCACCTTCCTCCAATGCTGACCACCGCCCGTGGCCCCCCAGCACAATGCCATCTGCCACTATGACCGGAGCCGCGCGAGAGTTGTCGGGCCCTAAGGGCGTCGGGGATCGAGTGCGCGAGTCGTTCGTCCAGCGTCCTACTAGCCACGCTGTTGACTTGAGCATAACGGGTGGCTGCTGCAGGATTCGAACCTACCAGCACAAGCTATCTTCCTCTTCTCTGGCCGTGCCAGCTACCTCTCCAGCCGCCACAGTGGGTGACTTAGTTTATCCACTGTGGTGGATAAATTACAGTGGAAAAACTATGTCATCCACCACTCTAAGTGGCAGAATTGATGGCCATAGGTCTTTACGCCATTTCAAAATTCTATTCATTTATAATATCACCACAAACAACTCGGGACTCTCTTCACTTTTAACCCCTGAACTTGTTTTTTCCTTATGCAGCGCGGGGCATCTCTCTGATCTGTCTACCAATTTGTGCGATAGTTATTCGATCCCATTCACGCTATACAGCCTTCCTAAACTGCTACTGTATGTCAGTTTCCACCACGCAACTGTTGTTTCAATATTTGCCAGCAGGCCTCAGTTGGTTTAAGAGCTGGCGATTGAAGAAGATGGATGAGTATCCGAAGGCTCGAATCATTTCCAGGGCGCCAATAAGGGTTGTAGTTGACCGTGTGCAATGCGAAGGTTGTTTCGCACAGAACCAAGGGAATCGTCGGCATCCTTGGCGTCAAAGGCTTGGAAAAAGCGAGTTCGAGTAACAGTATTCCATTCTCGTCGTTTGACAGGTTTTTGAGGTGTAGAAAACTCCATGGTGGTGAGATAGGTCGCCAGATCATGATGTTGAGCCCCTGCTGGCCCCTGCGACATCAATTCTGCCACCTAGTGTGGTGCACCAGGGGTTGTCATATATCGCGCAACACTCCGAAAATTAGCCGGTGTTAAAATATCATTAAAACAAGAAGTAAACAACTCAGCGCAACGCAATTATGGCAATCAAAACACGGTCCAATCGATTCTACACTCCGCCACCTGATAAATGCAACCCTGGTATACGTGCTAGCCGAAAGAGACAGCGATACTACAAAGCCAGGGACAAAAATCCCCTTCCCGATCGATACGAGCTTTAGAAGCCAAATTTGGACTTATCCATCCACAAGGCCTCCGATGGCTACGCAAAGAGAGAAATATGGCAAAGCAGCATATAGGAGAATACACAAGCTATCAGAAAATATTTACAGATCTGAATCCCGGGGAGGTGTCACGGTCCAGATATCACGAGATTCGCGAGACAGCTCGCGAGGCTCGCACAGGAAACTCTCTTAGTGTATAATCTTTGTAGTTTCCTTAGCTAGGAGCTTCGTGCTCAAATTACCATAGCTTTGTTTACTTCACAGTTTACCCAGCTTGTGACGAAAGTGCTTCCACGTGATTCAACCCGATTGATACTTGCTTCTTCATTCCTATACCAACCCGCCGTTACTTCTATCGAGAAGATCAGATGAGTATTTCCAGCCCGGATACCCACCGGAATCCCAGAACGTTACAGGAGGTATGCTGGAATATTGTCAAGCAGAGAGTGCTTGAAAGGCGTGGAATTATTTAGAGGAGTACAACCAAGTCATACAAGAAGAATGGAGTAAAATCACTATGGCAGAGTGCGTGCGCGGATTGCAGAAATGCCTGCTAGGTGCCAAAATCTTGTAGACTCAGAAGAAGGTCCCATTAAACCCGATTTGTGGTAATCAGTTGTGATTGTTGAGATATATTAATTTAGTTGATCCGGTAGTATGACTGAGGTTCCGCTTTATTGCCATGCAGGATGGAAATGGGTAGACGTAGTTACATTAACCTTAAGGTTCCCTTGATCTACATAGTATGGAATAGTTGCTGATAGCTAGCACGGAGCCTCGCTTAGCCCAGTCTCAAACTTGACTAGTTCGAAAAATCTTTGATTCAGAGGACGATGTAATGGAAGCTTGGGAAGGGGAGTGGGACAGAATCACTATGGAAGAGATCAGGCATCGTATTGCTTATATGCCTAGAAGATGCGCAGAGCTTCTGCGATCAAAAAGAGGTCCTATCCATGGCAATAAGTGCTGATTTGCTTGTTCAATTACAAGCAATAGTAGATATTTACATTTGTTGATTTTGGTGATATTGACCCGTGCGTCACGAATCCTGACAACCTTTTGTTGGATGCAATCGGGCGGTGACTCAGCACAAGCGATCGTGTGATCACCTGATAGTATATAGCCACATCTTAACATAGTACCTTATTCTATATATGCCTTTACCCACCAAAGGTTCAATAGTATCACGTATTCTCGGTGAATCAAAGCTGCCTAACGCGGCGGCGAATAACTAGTTAGAGAAAACCTAAGCCGACGAGGAAAACCATGAAGAGCATCCTCCTTCCTATCCTTCTAAACCTCGTCGCCCTATGATCGAAAATATAGAAAAACATAAGACACGTATACGCGGTAGAAGTATGTGAACATTAAAACATGTCTCTCTGATCATCCTCTTTTATTACTTCACCGAAGCTGGACCGCTGGGAAGAATCTCGATCCGGCAAATCCTCTGGCCACAACACTCTGTATGTCGATGTTGCCTTCTGGTCCTTGCTGCGGACTCCACATCTTCAGCAGAATGAATCGCCCAGCAACTGGAGGATCAAACACGACTCTACACTTCGATTTGTCACGTTCGATGAAGAATCTTGCATGTGGGACCATTAGACCACCACCAACTGCACGAACAGCTTCTTGTGTTGCGATCTGTGATGCTTCAATCGCAGATTGTAGCTCAGGACTGTGCGATGACGAAACGGTGATGTTTGAAGCTCGGGTACGACGATGTGGAGGTGTAGGTGAGCGAGGAAGTTGTGCCGGGTGAGAGTCATCAATATCGTGTTGGGCATACCATATGGTCTCATTTGTATGGTTCTCGTCGTCTCCCACATCTCGTATCCAAGGATCGTCCATGCGTGGCTCCTGTTCGTCGTCTTCTGAGTCGCTAAACTCGGTAGTGACATGAAACGAGGGGGCATTAGCGGTAAATTCTGATGGAATCTGGGCTGTCCGTTGGTCACAGTCTTCGTCTTGCACACCTATTTCATACAGACGTCGTGCACGTGCTTGGGCAGTTGTTGAACCATCGGTATGATGGTGTATAGAGACAATCGGTAGTGGTGAGCTTCGACGGCGAGTCAGTGGCGAGTATTGGATTTGGTACCGAGCGGTCCGAGTGAGCAGGTCATCAGATGTCATGGATATGAACACCATTCCTTCCTGGACTCTATTTATTGTTAGCATTCCCTGATCTCAAGTCTTCCAAATTATGGCCTCAAGTCGATTATCTCACATGTGAGCAGGACCGTAGACTTACGGTGCAGTGTAACCAGAATGCGGTGCCTTGATGACGAGTTCCTTCAAATTGAAGACAGTCGAGCCCTGATGCCGCAAAACGAGATTGCAGCGGTTGCTCTTCGTGCAGTAGACTGTGCTGTCACTTTTCAGGACGTTCGCAGCCGAATAATCCCCATGTTCTTGATATATGCCACCATCGCAGCTCACAATCTCCATCTTCAGTGGTCCTGGCTCAACCTGGCCATACTTGCCATAGCTGAACCCTGTGAACCCTGTGTCTAGCTTTTCGGTATTCAACTTTCTCCTCTTGGCACTTCGATTGTGGTCTGCTTCACTAGAGTATTCTCGGGCTTGATGGCTGCTAGATGGAACAATTACATCCAGTCTGGCTGGAGACGGGGTAGTGGGAGCTGGATCGTCAAGAAGAGCCCGTGATATAGAGCTTGCTTCCTCCAATCGACGTCCAGCACTGTGCGGTACAGACAGGGCATTACCCAAACCTATCTCAAACACTGCTCGGATCTCTCTGTATGGTCTCGTTGCTGCGCCAGCGTCTTCATTGGAAGCATCTTCTCCTATGGCTGTTCCCATAGTCAGTGCACTAGGCACACCTGATCTCGAGTTTGTCGGTCCAGAGCCATCAGAGGCACGGCGTCGGTCACCGACCAAGAGTCGTCTCCGACTTGCTCCACCTCTTCCTCTCCCCGAAAATGGAGTTGTTGGTGGCGCCAGTCGAGGTCTACGGTGCACTCGGTCTGGTTCTATGGAGGATGTCGAGGCGATCAACGAGGATGAGCGAGCAAGGGTTGGTTGTCTAGCATCTCTCCTCTCCTGTGCCTCTCTTGAAGCTCTGGCTTCGTCCCTCAAAGCCTCGACATCCACGAGCTCATCCAGCTCTCTTCCTCGGCGGCCTGCCATTTCTACCTCCTCCGATCGCTGTTGCCTCCGCCGAGTACGATACTGCTCTACAGCTCGGAACAGTTGACCAGATGGACTGACATTGGTTGCATCAGGCGTGTTCAATATGTCTCCTATGATTTGTGCTGCAGTTTGATCGTGGAGGTCAGAGGGTAGTTGGGAGTTTCTATCTCTAGACTGATTCATGTCAGTCATCTACGATTAGGAAGAGGTCTTCCCATTGTGCCGGCTTACCATTAAGTAACTTAACCTGATGTGATATGATAATATCAGATATCATAGGTGCTGTGCAGTAAGATAGGTAGGTATGTAGAAGGAACAGTGTGTCACTTTATAGCGGCGTGGGAATCATTCCTGAATAAAAGAGGACAATGATGACAACCTGATCAAGGCTTTGGCATACTCAACAAGCTACCTTGCCTTTGGGACAGTGTAACAGTATCTTGGGCGGCGGGTTGACTGTAACGTATTGGTGGTGGTGCAGTGGTTTCGAAGCGAGGTGAGGTAGGTTCAACACAAGGCTGGAAATATGGATGTTACACTTTGTGGGGTATATTCTTCCTCATTGGTCGATGAAGCTCATAGGCGGCCTTTCCTGGAATTAACACTAGGTTTCGTGCTATTCCCAACTTTCAACCTCCACCTTTCGTCTACAATATCTCCGTTGAGAGAGGTATCATCCCATACATTGCACAAACTACAGGACAACTGCAATCACACCTAACAACCGTACCCGCTCCTCCG
Source organism: Calycina marina (assembly GCA_019669825.1). Classification (NCBI taxonomy): domain Eukaryota; kingdom Fungi; phylum Ascomycota; class Leotiomycetes; order Helotiales; family Pezizellaceae; genus Calycina; species Calycina marina. The sequence goes on from MU253784.1 coordinate 43,315, forward strand.
GACGGCATCGGCATCAGACCCAACACCAACAAGGCTGAACAAAGTAAACACATCCTCCTCTTCCAGAAGAAAGACTCAATTCGCTCTGGAAGGACCTGATATGCGTATCTTGTGAGCTTGCGGAGCGCGGGTCAAGATCTCCTCCTTTCCCTGAGAAAGGTCTTCATCAGAACCTCCATTCGCAACACAACCGGCCAAGTCCTTCCATAGCGTCCACCATAATGAGTAACGATCCATTTCCCTGGGAAGACGAGTTGCTCTTTGAATGGCTATATCAGTTTGGCCATGCATATCCAGCTATGGGTCCTCCTGCCTCGCGTCAGCCAGGCTCTATGGATGGCTCTATAGGCCATCCTGCTGCGTATCAGTCAGGCTCTGGGCCCTCCTGCGCGTGGGCTAGGATTCAATAGGCGTGGTACATACGTGCACCGCACTGGCACTCTTCTATTCTGTCCTTGAATCCGCACTGACTGTTCAGCTTCGCAGGTTCCATTCCCCTTCGAAAGGAGTACTTCCTACAAATCTGATGATGGCGTCTGGTCCTGTCAGCAGTAGCCCAGCTTTCAACGGACCGCCTATCCCGCGACAAGATCAAGGCATCACTGCTGGTGGGAAACATTCCTCTCGGATTGAATACCCATATACTAACTCATGCAGAGGAAATCGCTCTATATGACCGGCAAATTCGTCTATGGGGTGTCAAGGCTCAAGAGAAGATCAAAAACGCCAATATACTCATTATATCCATGAACTCGCTCGCCGCCGAGATTGCAAAGAACCTTGTTCTGGCCGGAATTAACAGCCTCACGATCATTGACCATAAGGATGCCACGGCAAAAGATCTGGGCGCCAATTTCTTCTTGACCCGTGATGACCTGGGAAAGAACCGAGCTGCGGCTGCTGCGGACAGGATCAAGAAGCTGAATCCACGAGTCACGGTCGTAACTGACCGAGCAAATCTCTCTCAGACCAGAACCGCACCTGTAGTCGAACAATTTGATCTGGTAATCGCTACATCCCAGGATACCAATACTCTGACTTTGATCAATACTGCGACTAGAGCTACCAACAAGCCTTTCTATGCAGCGAGCGTCTATGGCATGTACGGATACATATTTTCGGATCTGATCGAGCACGAGTTCGTTGTAGAGCGCGAGAGGAACAAAACTACAAAGCTGGGAGCGGAGTCAAGGACGAGAAGCATAATCGAGGTCACAGAAAAGGAGGATGGAAAGCCTATTGAATTGGTCAAGAAGGTCGAGAAATATTCTACATGGTTCCTTGCTAGCGATGCTGCGAAATTGCCCGAGGAATACACGAACAGCAGGCGGAAGCTGCGGAAAGTCACGCCGATATTGTCCTGCCTTAGAGCATTGTGGGAGTTTCAAGTTCTCAATCCACTCGGTCCAACTTCTATGAATGATTTGAAAGTCTTCGCGGGTCTTGCACATAAGCATCATAAATCCCTGGGTCTTCCTGAAGAGACTTTAAATGCTGAAGTCCAGGGACTCTTCTTCCAAAACATCCATAGCGAGATCACACCTGTCAGCGCTATTCTTGGTGGGCAACTTGCACAAGACGTCATTAATGTCCTGGGTGGTCGAGAACAACCTATTCAAAACTTTGTGATCTTTGATGGCGATTCAATGGAGGCTTCTGTCTTCGCTTTGCATCCACCTGGACCACTGGGCAACGACTTATTCCCAAATACAGCGGAGGCTGTTAGGAGAATAAGTCAGCCGCAGGACCAGCCCGTTGTTTCCCAACACGATCCTTCCCAGCCAGGTGTCAGCTATTTGCCAGATGTCATAAAATTCGACAAGGATTATTAGCTTAGCATACCAACCAGCTCCAGTTGTATTATAGGATTGCATAGCCAGCATGGGTTAGGCGCGAACGTTGGCGTTGAGGAGAGATAGCTCTGAGGCAAAGGCCTAACAATGAACCTGATTATTCGCGCAATTTGTGTAGTGATTCCGTCAGCGTGATTCCATCCGCGTGTCGTTGTGATGTTGCTTTTCACATTTGATCCTGTGACTTTCAAGCTGAATACTCCCACCTTGCGCTTCAGGTAGCTTGGGCACTAGAGTTGCCGACTGCTTAATGATCGTTGCCAGCATCATCGATGTCATGCCAGGCTTTCGCATCACCCTTTTCTTCTTCCCCATTATTGACATTCCCATCTCCCTCGCCATCACTTCCCTCTCATCTGCCCTCCTCTTCTCCATCTCCATCACTCACATCTCTATCGCCCCAGCGCCTCCTCGCATTCTCACCAATACTGATCTTCTCGGTATCCCCTTTCCTCACAAAAACATAACTCCGTGCAGCCCTCTCCTCACCTTTCCAACCTCCCTCCTCTCCATCTTTGCCCTTCACAACTCCCAACGTCCTGGCATGTCTATACCCCGGATACGCCTTCGCCTGGAACCTGAAACTGCGCTCAACCTGCAACCCTGCATGGCGTCCTAAATCTCTTATGTTCCAGAGTGTGTAGGGCTCGCCTTCAAAAAGGGTGATTATTATCGACGATGGAGATACTGGGTGATTGTGGCTGGGCTTGGGCTGGTGCCCCAGGGGAGCGAGAGCTGATTGTGCGAGCTTGAAGAATTTGACGATAAGCTCTTGGTTATACCTAACCTGCCGATTCACGTCCTTGCTCTTTCCGCCAACATGTGGGAAGTTGAAGATTACCCTGTGGCATTTCCCCGTCAGCTCTTTCCAGATCGGACCAGGCTTCGTGGCGTCAATGTTGTATCGCATAATCCTCTCCCTCTTCCCTGGTTTCGCGTTTTCTGCGCCAGGCTCATCTTCAGCGTCCTTTGGAGAGAGAACAGCCAAGTTCTCAGCCACATGCGGATATTTGTCTTTTAGCTCGTCCCGCGATTCGAAGACAGTTGCGATCACGTCTTCACACCCATGATTTTCCACCAAACTCCGCGCAAAACTCAAGTCGCCTTCTCCTACTAACAGGATCTTTTCGTGTACCTCGAATGGTATGGTCGGCTCTGTATGCTGTGTCTGGATGTGCTTCTTTGCTGGTTTTGAGACTGCTTTGGTGACGCCGGTGGGTTTGCCATAGTTCTTTGTGGTAGGCGGGGGTTTGTTATTTGCTTTTATGCGCTTGAGACGTTTGTTTTTACCCATTGTATGAGCGGTAGGGGAGGATTTGGAGCGTGAGGAGATGGGAGATGGTGATGAGGGACCTTTTTGTGGAGATGTTACGATGTCTTGGCGATAATATCTTGACATCTAATCCCTTAATCATCTCATCTGACCTCTTCTGCACCGACAAGTCATGGCAATACCGAAGTGGTTCAAATTCTTTATAGCACTACGTTACAAGCACCCTACCGCCGCTTTCCTGAGGATACGCTGAAGTCCTTCTTAATGATGTCCCTGACTTCCCGGCGTTCAAACCTCGCTTTTCGCCCTGGTTAATCGAAAACCCCGTACGGGCAAGCCTTTACTTCACCAAGAGGATATGCACTTGTTATATAAAATTGCCATGCGACAATGCAGCCACCGATTGGCATTTAAGCCCAGTTCATTCTCCAAACAATATGGCACTTACAAAAGTGAAACTCGGGACTTGCTAAAATCATACTCTTCTTTCACTGGAATATTCGAAGGCTATCTGATATATAACTATCTCGGCCCCAACTACACTAATGTTTTCTATCATATCTAGCAACGCCTAAGAAGAACCACCCTATATCACATCAGAAATGATTACTTACACAATCATTTCAAGTTGTCCCATTCAGTCGCCTGACATGATCGACCAGCGTCGATGCTTTCACGATCGTCTCAGCCAGGCTCAGTAATGAGCTGCTTGCCAGCAAGACGAGGACCTGCAGGTTCGCATCTAGCTCCCTTGTGATCCAGTTTCGAATCTCGATTGCAACTAGAGAATCCAAACCATAGGCCACAATCGGCTTCAGCGGGTCCATCTCATCTTCCAGCATCAATACTGCGGAAGCCTTAGCCACAAGACCATCATAGACAATCTTCAAAGCTTCTTCAAAGGATGTCGAAGCCTTCAGCGCGGTTTTCAATAACATCGTAGGAGATGTGCTGTCTAGACGTTGAGTCTCAGCTGCCGCTGTCTCTGCTGCAAGGCGCAAGTGTGAGAACTTCGCGTCTTCAACCCAGAACATGTCTTTTGTCTTAGGGCCAATCTTGATCCCCGTTATGCAGTGGCCATTTGGGAGAGAACCATTTATCGCAGCTGCTAGCAAAGCCAATACCTCTGCTTCATTAACGGTCTCCCCTCCAAGATTTGCAGCAATTTCTGTTTGTCGTTCAAAATTCTCAGCCAAATATCCAACGTCGCTGACAGCAGACAGATCAATGCTAGAAGCTGGAAGTCCCTGTGCAATTCTGTGTTGCACAAACGCATTCAAGAACGTGTTGGCAGCAGCGTACGCAGCCTGGCCTCGATTCCCGATATCCCCAGACACGGATGACAGGGCGACAAAGAAGTCAAGTTCGACGCCAAGGAGAGCGTTGTGGAAATTCCAGGCTCCTGCAACTTTCGGCTTCACGACTGATTCCCAGTCACTGTGGCTCATATTCTCTAACAGGACATCCTAGAGCACCTGATTAGTACTGAAACAACGCAGTCTCGCTGATATTTGCTTACCTTGAGGACCATAGCTCCGTGGATGACACCACGAATAGGAGGCGCTCCACTCAGACCATTCTGAACGAGCTCTTCTACTTGTGATGCTACAGTAACATCGCAAGCGTGTACGACTATTTTTGCGCCCAACGATGAACAATCCTCAATCAGTGTTGCTACCTGGTCGCTGACTTTTGAACTTCGGGAGATAATAACAATATTTTTAGCACCCTTCTCGGCCATCCACTTCGTCATGCTCCTCCCAAGACCACCAGTACCACCGATGATCACATAAGTAGCATCGGCTTTCAGTAAGTCGCGCCCCGTCTTTCGCAAAACGGCCTATGGGAAATCAACATGATGCACCCGGGAAAAGCGGAAGACTTTGCATAGATTTACCTTCACTTGATCGCCAGGACCTGGAACTACAATAATTTTCCCCATTATCTTACCACTCTGTAGTGTTCGAAACGCCGTCTCCACTTGGGAAATGGCAAATGTCATGATGGGGGTGATAGGCCTGATTATTGACTTATCGAACAAGTCGAATACATCGTTCAGAATGCGCTTCATCAACTTCGGTCGCTCTTGGGCAATGACTGTGAGATCGACTGAGGCTAACAATGCGTTGTGTTCGAATCTCGCCATCTCGAGTCTCGTGTTCCCCATGATGTCACGCTTTCCGATCTCAATGAAGCGTCCGAAATGAGCAAGACAGTCCCACGTCTCCCGAAGTTGATCACCGGCCAGAGAGTTCAGTATCACGTCGACACCTTCATCATTGGTTGCTCGCTTGATAGCTTTGGCGAAAGAGGTGTCTCTGCTATAGAAAATGTGCGAATCGGGGATGCCATATTCAGTCATCAAGAGTTTCTTCTTGGCTAAGCTGCCTACTGTGGCGAAGATCTCTGCCCCCTGTGAATCTGTTAGCGGACTTTCTACATACTCGGAGCCACCACTTTGGGTAGGGAATCTGGTGAGAATACTGAGATCGATGCACTTACAGCCGTCTGGCAAAGCACGATGGCCGCCTGACCAACACCTCCAGCTGCAGCATGTATCAACACCTTCTCGCCTTCGCGAACGCGCGCAAGATCAAACAGCGCGTAGTAGGCTGTGCAATAAATGACTGGTATGGTCGCCGCAATCTCGAATGACGTATCATTGGATATCTTCTGAGCGTTTGTCTCAAGACATCGAGTGTATGTTGAGTAAGCTCCTTTAGACATGGCGCACACACGATCTCCAACAGCCAGATCCGTCACCTTGCTACCGATAGCGCTAATGATGCCGCTGCACTCGATGCCCAGATACTTGCTGGACAGCTGGCCCATAGCAATCATAATATCCTTGAAGTTCCTATCTCAAATTAGTAAGAGTTCGTTGCTTCAAAGTGGCCGAGGTAGTCAGATGCTCGCCTTGAGTGTCATGACATACATACTAGTCGCCTTAACCTGGATCTCGATCTCGAAATCCGGTAAAGCAGTTCCGACAGTTGCATCGTCAACGAAGTACAGTGTGTCAAGAGCTCCTGGAGTTTCTAATCTCATCTTCAGTGGACGGTCTTCTTGCGCAAATGGTTGCAGATTTGGAGCCTGCTCGTGCGTTTCCCCATGGACAAATGCGTTCATAATTTCATCGTCAACAAACCGTGGTACGAATGTCTCTCCGACCCTTTCCATATATTCCCTGTCGGTATTCAAAGAAGTATTGCCGGAAATGAAGCTTCTGTCAAAGACATTCACGATCAGATCAGCAGAAGCCTGTGCGGAGTAAGCTGATACCGGATCCATATCCAAAGTAGTAAAGTTAAGGAGGCTTTCAGAGCGAATTGTGCGTCCCAGGCCGACTGCCATGTTTGAAGCTGGGCTTGAAGCGCCTGTATAGGCACCTTTGACTACCCAAAGAACACCCTGAGCCGCCATCAATATTCTCTGAAGATTCCCGAATTGCTCGCTACTAAGATTCTCGAGGCATGGACGTTCCAATTCTGATAAGACTATACAGATCTTGCCGGCGGAGTTCAGGTCCTCAAATGAACAAATGACTGGACGTTTGCAACTGCCGCCGCTAAGAGATGCTGCCAGCTCGTCGGCAAGTGACTTCTGAGTCGACATATCGCAGATGATGGCGACATCGAGATCCGGCTTACCTTCCGAACTAAATTCACTACCATTAAGAAGTACTGATTCGGTCAGTAATTCATCAGCTTGAGGCGTTGATGCTGGCTCCCATTGAAGCTTATAGCAGAGATCTCTGACTGCAGTAGTTACCACTTCACTACCCGCGAACACAGGCGTCATGGTTAGACCCTCCATGGAGATCAGCGATTCAGTGCCATCAGTGCCATCCGTGGCAAAAATGGATAAATTTGTTGGCGACGGATTCGATGGAGTTTGATGACCCTTGGCAAAAACTTTGAGACAGTGACCGACATCTCTGGGCACATTGCCTGATATCGTGACACTCTTGACGAATGATGGCATGTATAATGTATCAAAGGGAACGCGTCCAGCACCCAGCACTGGAAACACCGTCTGTATGAAGTGATCCAAAAACACTGGGTGGATGATCAGATCTGGCTGATGACCGAATGGCATGACTGAGGCAGTATTTGGAATCATCAAGTCCGCTAACGCAGTCTCTTCAGAGGCTCGAATGTTCTGCAGTCCCTGGAACAAGATTCCATACTCAGCACCAACGTCCGCAAGAGTCTTGTACATCTCGTTTGAGTCCACGGAAGTCGAAGATGCTTTGGAAATTGATAAGACTCGTGCTTTGAGCAAAGCAGCCGTCTCTCTGGCTTGTCTTTCGCCATCGACTTCGTTCGCGGAGGTATTGTGCATAGCCACAAGGCCCTATATAAGTTAGTCTGTTTTTCATTCTCTCAGATGCGCTAATAGAATGAGATGATTCGAGAGTGTACCTACCCGGCAATGCTCTAGCCAGCCTTGACTGCGAGACCAGGAAAAGACTCGAAACTCATCCCATGTATCGGACGAAGTTCTGGTTCCTTCTGCATAAGCACGAAGCGTTATGTTAGTTTCCACATTTGTACCCTCCTCTATCACCAGCGCTCTGCTGGCAGTGACTTCTCGCAACTCGAAACTGTCGAACTTAATGTTCCTCGCGGCAACTCTTCGTGAAGCAGCCTCGATGGCCATCGCCATGTAGCCAGCAATCGGATACACCGTAAGCGATGACATCTTGTGCTGGCGAAGCCATGGCATGTCGTCAATGGAAATGACGTTCCTCCAGGTTGGCTCCAACTCATTCGAGTAGTCTGCCAGGTTTCCAAGGATGTCATTCCGGGTTCCCTCTCGGTGCACATGACTTTCACTAATCCGGGAGTCATGCCAATATCCTTTCCCATGATACCAGGGGTAGTGCGGCATGTTGTCTAATAAGATAGGTGCCTTATCTTCGGTGGTTGGGAAGTTGATTGCTTTCATGTCAAGGTCAACACCTTTCATGAACAGCGCTGCGGCTAAGTCTAATGTTGAGCTTACAGCATTGGTGCCTCGCACCAAACTTGAAGCGTATGGAATGTTCATGGCCGAGCCACCAATTGCCTTCAGAATCTGCCTGACTGGGCCTTCAAGCGCGGAATGTGGACCGATTTCCACCACGATGTCCAATTTCGGCTTTGTGCTTTCTTTGGGAGGTGCACACATCTCTCGCACGGCATCCGAGAAAAGGACAGGACTCGTCAGATTATCACGCCAGTACTCGGGTCCAAGTACTAATCTGTTGACTGCACATCCCAGTAGCGAAGAGTAGAAATTGACAGTAGACGACGAGCTAGATTGTACGTGCTGGATGTTTCGCAAGTACTCCTCTTCCACAAGGGACATGTGGTGGGAATGATATGCAACGTCGACTCGCAGCTTTCGGCTGAACATCTGTCGTTCCTCTAACATGGCCTGCAGCTCAAAAACCGCCTCTTCCTCGCCAGATACTGTGATGCTGGAAGGGCTGTTTATGCATGCGATTGTTGCTCTTCCATTGCGTAATATATTGATCAACGGGCGGACTTCATCAACGCTTCCGCCAACAGCTAGCATAGCGCCTTTCATATCGGGATGATGTTGCTTGAGAAAATTGATCGCTTGACCTCTGTAGTAGGCAATGGCGATAGCATCTTTGAGATTGATAATTCCTGCCGCATACGCCGCGCCAATCTCACCGCTCGAGTGCCCTGCTACAGAATTAGGATAAATTCCCCACGAAGATAGCATTGTCGTCAAAGCTAGCTGGATGGCAGTGCAAGCAGGTTGACTGATATGAGCCTCAGACACTCGCGAAGAATTTTTTGCCTGAGACAACTCATCTGCATTGTTGTCAGCTGGGGGTTTCTTGGAAGATTATGAAACGATTGAACGAACGTATGAGGGAAAAATCTGCCCCGAAGGCCATCAAATACTCGTCGATCAACTGCATCGTTGAAGCAAAAGCTGGATATACATCCATCAATTCTCGGCCCATAGCATGCCATTGTGCTCCCTGGCCGGTGTATATGAATCCGATCCTAGGTTCTGTTGCGGCGCGAGTTGGTGTTATAGTCTGACTGGCTAAAATCGGAATCAGCTCGTGTGATGTAGTTGACGCTACTGCTACTTTCCAGGGCAGGTTAGAACGTCTTTCTCCGAGAGTATAAGCCAAATTGCCCATCAGAGAGTTTTCGAAGATTGCAGGTCGCTGTTCCAGATATATCGTAACGTTGTTCATCATTTTCTCTGCAGACGTCTTGTCGTTCGCTGACAGAATATAGAGTCTTCGAACTCCAGTTTTCGCTTTGGCGGTATTCGAGCCATAAGGTCCAGCTACAATAAACAAATCAGTGGATGCTTTCAAAATCGAAGAAGGGAGGCCATACTATACGGCTTGGGTGTGGGAGCCCGCTCCATCACTGCGTGAGCATTGGTACCGCCGAAACCGAAGTTGTTGATGCTGATGTACTTCTTTCCTCTCGACCATGGTCGCTGGGTGGTTGCGACTTTGAGATTCCATTCTCCAAATGGAATAGTTTCATTCGCAACCTTGAAGTTGTAGTTGGGAACCACAAAACCCTTTTCGAGCATCAATGCTGCCTTTATAACTGCGACGACGCCACTTGCGCCTTCCAGGTGTCCAATATTACTTTTTACAGACCCAATAAAGAGAGGCTGCTTTGATGTTCGCCCTTTACCAAACACTTCGTGAAGTGCAGCAGCCTCGATTGGATCTCCAACCTGGGTCCCTGTTCCATGCGCTTCAACGAATCCAGTATCGGCTACATTCAGTCTTGATCTCTTGTATACTGATCGCATCAAATTTACCTGCGCCTCACCACTAGGCATGGTGATACCTTTTGTCTTGCCGTCTGAGTTCACTCCTGTACCAGCTATGACAGCACGAATGGAGTCGCTAGACAGTCAGCCAGTGGTTTTTAGAAAGACTAGGACATATGTCAAAACTAACTGGTCTAAGATGGCATTGTCTAAAGGCTTGAGGATGATACAGCCAACTCCTTCACCTCTTCCGTACCCAGTCCCCCGTTCATCGAAAGAAAATGATCTTCCCTTGTCCGAGAACAGTCTTGGAATGTTAGATCAAGCAAAGAACGAGAACAGAAATTCGAACCTTTGCATCGACATTGATATCGAATTGTCTGGGAACATATTCAGATGACAGCCTCCCACAATCGCATGCGTTGAGTCACCATTCTGAAGGCTCTGAACCGCAAGGTGTAGCGCGACTAAACTGGAAGAACAAGCTGTGTCGACTGTTGTTGAAGGACCACGGAAGTCGAAGTAGTACGATAACCTGTTGGACTGAAGGGAAGCAGCACAACCAGTAGCTTGATACATTGGCACTGTTTCTGTGTCACGCAGATTGTTTATTTCGTACTCAACGAATGACGAACCGATGAAGACGCCAACATCTTTCCCAGCCAGAGCGTTCTTAGGAAACCCTCCACTCTCCAGTGCCTCGTACGTGCATTCCAGCAGAAGTCGCTGCTGAGGATCCATGGATATGGCTTCTTGCTCGGTTATGTTGAAGAATGGCGCATCGAATAGCGACAAGTCCTCTGAGAGGAAATGTCCACCTTTCTGATTGTACGTGCCACTCTTGCCTGGGTTCGGATGGTGGAATGCTTCATGGTTGAATCTCTCCTTTGGATGTTCTGACCATCCACTTCGTGCTCTTGAGCATAGCTCCCAAAAGTCTTCTGGACTGGATACATCACCGGGTAACCTGCAGCCCATGCCTACAATAGCTATCTTCATTGGCACTTCCTGTGTCTCGTTAGTTGTCAGATTTCCATTGTCTTGCACTGGAAAAAGGGACCAACTTCATGATTTGTGGTCGCCCCTCCGGTTGAGTTTCCGTGCATGTCCCCATTCGTCTGGCCATTTGTCTCGCCATTTATTCCATTTATATCATTACTGGCAGAACCGTTACTGAAAACATCGTCGAATATCGGCATCTTCGTCACCTCTAACTACTTTCTTGAAGTGGTACAAATTTCAGGAAGATGCATAGCTTCTCCCATAGCAGAGACAATGACACCAATGTGCGGACTGGACTGATATAGCTTGCAGCTACGCTACACATTTAATGGTCCTCTCCACCAACGTGACGATGAGTTATCACGGCTAAAAGATTGGGGATCACCAGGTCGACCGGCATGCTTGAACTACCCGACTTGGTCGATCAAGCCCTCAGAAAGCAGTGTGCAACAATGAAGCTCATGGTCCAAAATAACCAATATGCAGGGACCTGCAAGACAGAAACACACAGAATGATCGACGGATCTACTTTCAGCCGCATTTACTAGACTGAGACTCCATAACCACCAATCGACCTTTCTTGGCATCGGCTTTAACGAGTAGGTATGTATAAATAATACAGCCAACCGAAAACTAGGTACGACTTCTGATAGAAGTATATTATTTATAGCTTGATTTGGTGATAGACTCAGGTTCCATGGATCTCTACTTGCGTTTAGATCACACACAATAATTCTTGTTCGGCTATCAGGTTGTGCAGATACAGTACCGAGATGAGTGGAGAAGTACAACATTTATGTAGCCATTACGATGCAGCCGTAGCCTTCAGAGTCAGGTACATATTTTCAGCTGTCCTCTCCTTGACAAGAATAATGCTTGATTGGGGGTTGCTTGACGAGTACATTGTACACGGCAGTGTACACCGGATAGTTTAATGGCTAAGCGCAGTCTATCATCATCTCTCGTACGACATCTCCAAGCTCCTTCAAAGTTCGTGGATCTCGAGGGAGTGTGTGACCTTTCCCATGGTCGAACAGATGCGCCGTCTCCGCGTCGCAAACGTTGAACAGGGCCATGGAGCCCTGGAGATAGGGGTCTTGAGCGCCAATAACATGGCATGTTGGTATCTGTGTCGTCAGAAGCCAATATTTGCAACGGATCCTGGAGCTTTGACTGGGAACTTACATCAATCACCTCGCCATCCACATCTGCGAGAATAAGATCGCGGCCATTGTGCCTCATCGGTGGCCATCCTGCGAAGAATATCGCACACTTGAAACTCCTAGGCCGGCCTTCCTCTTCGAAGCGTCGTTTCTCATCCAGCACAAGAGAAGAAGCTACTGTGGCTCCCTCGGAGTAACCCAGAATTCCATCAAATGGGCCTTCCTCCTCTATAGTTTTGTATAATGTATCGAAGCAGACTTTGACAGAATCCAGTACTATTTCCTCGTCTTTGGCTGGCATGAGTTCGCGCAGAGTTTCCTCGGCAGTCGCCCCGTCTGGGAAGTTTCTCAGTCGTTCCACGGTATCTGATCTCTGCAGCCCATCATAGTCGATGAATCGAAAGTATGGCGGTGGTCCGAAGAACTCTGCGAATCCGTTTGGTGGTACACATTGATATGTTCCCTGTGTCAGCGTGAAGCTTGCGCTCCCATCTGACTCCAATTCCGTTACAAAGGGAGCTGTCCAGATTGTTAGCGACAATAATGTATACTTCTCGCCTTGGATACCTTTTACCTAACTGGACTGCGTAGTTCTACCACCAAGATGTTAACGATGGGACAGATTTCTCTTGGGGAAGACCTACAACTTTGCTACCGAAAGAGCCTGGTAAACACAAGAACTTCATTGTGACCTAAGTAATTATTTTGAAGAGAGACATAGAATTTTCTTCAGTTGATCGCAATCGACTTACTCCCGGGATGCCAGGATCCCATTCAATACCCATTTGGCACCCGGAGGAAGATACACCTACCCATCTAGTGGGCATAGTGGATCATACCGAGACACAGGTTCTATTGCTGATCGAAATATGCCCCATCATATGTTAGGTCATTACAACAACAAATGACCAAGCAGCCAAGAGGGAGCTAGGCGATACCGAGAACTCTCGGTAATCCATGCTCCGTGCTCTAATTTGATAGCTACCTATGTATACTCGAGTCTACTCGCATCCCAAGTCGATTGCAGCAAGCTCCAATCAGCATCGAAGACAATGTCCGTATTATATGCACCATATGAAAAGAGCTCCAATGTACTAAGCTTCGCTCCAGTATCAGTCTGGGCCAAAAACCTCAATGTCAATCCGTTCAGCCCACGATTGTTCAAGACAACTGGTGGAACGAGAAACCTGGTTTGAGGTCCGATCTGTGGCACATACTTTCCATACTGGTAGCCATTATTCCAGATCATGACTCTTACCATAGTGCCAGCTAGAGTGCCAAGTAGAAGACCGATGGTAACATCTAGATCCGAATCAACATTCGGGTGGAAATGATGTGAGGTGCCGGCCGATTCTCTCACTATAAAGGGCACTCTCGTTCAGCGAACCACGAAGAGCCTCAATATTGGCTGAACCGCCGGCGTGACCTTGGATCTTACACAACTTGAAACCAATCGTACCGTTGGCTGCAGAAGACAGAAGCTCCAAGGATACCGCATGAGTTTTCAACTCTCTTGGCCGTCGATGTCTCATCGTGGCCTTGGTAGTCCACCACAACTGTCACAGCATTCCCAGATGGGTTCAAGCTGGAAGCTAGGATTGACAAGGTGGCGGTGGTTGTGGTTAATGTAGCATTACCGATGTCGCTACCCAGAAGCACGCCATTGAGTCAGGCATTCCAGCCGAAAGCAAGCCCACCTAAGGCAGTGTTTACTGCGGTGTCATTGGTTGCATCGAAGTAGCCTCAGTATATCTTAGAACGAGCATAGTAGCCATAGTCACTCGAGAAGGGTATTGGTATTGTGCACGGGGCAGCCATGGGACTCAGTGTTGCAGTCTTGTTAGCCACCGTCCACTTCGAATCTTCATATGCGACGGCCTTCTCTGGTAGCGAGTCTGCAGATCGCCAGTTGACTAAAACTGGCAGTGAGATGGTACGGTCTATGGTACCTGGGATAAGTGCCGTAACGGAGCCGTAATATTCTCTACATGTGAAGTCAGTCAACTGAATGCTAGCTAGGGAGAAGCAGGACTCACACTGCCGCTGCTAGATGGGCACCGCTCCAGTCGACGGTCTAGATAGTGGAATCACCTGTGTATACTTCCATAGTCGTGGCAACATTGCTGTCTCCAGATACGTGTACAACCCTGTGCGAGATGTATGCACTTCGCAATAGGTATGGACCAAGGACAAAGATCTGCTCATTAGCCTCCGCAGTTGAATTTGATATGTGTCAAAGGATGGGATGGGTATAGTATAGATTTGACTATGAGAGATTCTCCAGGAAGGAAGAAGATCCAAGAGAATCTGGCTATATATACAGACGCCAAGTACAGGCACGTGACAGGCATGCTCTACATCCTCCACAATATGTTGGAGGTGCCCAGAACTTCCAAGCCGTCTTCTGTTCTAAGAGATAGATCATCAACCCATCAACCTCAAGGACTTTCTGGCTTGCCCCTTGTGCGTAAATATCCGTGAATGATCTGCTTGCGGAAGTCGTTGAGTTCACTACCGATGGCTCATGGACACTTGGTGAGCTTTTCGACTCCTTGATGGCGAATTGGCCGACCTGACCATGCTGTGAGTACAGCACAAGAATATGTTTGTCGAAGACCCCATAGGTGAGGATACTGGCGGAAGAATATAGTAAGATATGTCTTCCGTAGTTATACAAGGATCTTGCTTTGTCTGCCATCTAAGGCCACGTTGGTGACCGTGATGTTTCCAGCTGAGGTTTTGAGACTGATGCTGAAAATTACCATGTCTCTGGAGCTGGAAGTCGCGTATAAAATTGGGCATTGGTATCAAGAATCCGCAACGCCCAGATGAAGATGGCTGTGTAATCAACCCACAGACGTTATTAGCTCTAGCGTTCTATCTAGCGACCAAGTGGCAAACTGACCCCATATCCTGTCCCATTTCCTACCATGTATGCATATCTTCAGCAAGTCCTTCAATATTGTAGAAAATAAGGCCATCAAGTTTCCTTGATGCAGCTTGTCCTGAACTTGTCTTGTCTCGCGAAGAGGCGCTGAGTAGTCATGCGGAGTGTAGACGACAGGGGCAGCCACTCATGATACGTTAGCTTTGGATCAGTATAACCTGTACTCGGGAGACTTACAATCGCCCCAGTTAGTTCCACCATATGCCATATACAAGCTCAACAGTGTGGTGAGTTGTGCAATATTGTTTTTGTAGTGTATAGCAGAAAAGCCTGGGTCGCGCTCGCCAAGACAGTCATCGTAGAAGCTTCCTCCCTACGGAGTGAAGTTGCCACTTTCAAATCCTGCCGAGAAACTTAATGGTGTGTATGAGTAGTTTGAGAACTACTGATAGTAGCTTCTGACGTGACTGTATTCACTGTTGATGTTTGTGCATGAGGTTCCTCCTGGATAGCTGTCAATACCATACACGTTGACTGCACCTCCCACCTTGTTGTAGCCAGTATCCCAAGCTTGGGCCCGCATTAATTTCTCGTTGTAGGAGAGGGTACAGCGATTTTGGCGTGTCTGTAAGCCTAGAACAGGATTTTAGTCATGTTAAGTTTGACCTGGCAATTCACATAATTCCTCGAGCGCTTCCATTTACAAGGCAGCGGAATTTGTAGGGGACTGGTCTGTCTCTTGGTGTTCGTTCCGCACTTGACTCAAATGACCGGCTGTTAGAATTAGCAAGTTACCATTATCAGAGTAGTTAGACTTACTCCACAATTGGCGATCTGGTTGGCAACTATGACTTTCACAACTGCCTGAACCCAAGACAAGAGACCTAAGCTGCTTGGTAGTTAGCACCATTGGTTCGAAGGTTACCGGAGCTTCCATCCGAGCCATAGAGTGCATATCCACCAGCATTGGCCTCGGTATTGATATATGGCCCAGATTGAGCAATCACCCAAATACCAGCCCTCCTTTACGTAACCGAAAAGTTGCTGGAGGTTCTTACCAAAGAACTCGAAGTCATAAAAGTCCTTGGATGCGGAGTGATAGGACCAGCAGAAGTAGATGCTGGGGGAGATGTTAGCGAACAGTCCTCGCATCGATTGAGTATGGATATTTGAGCGTGCTAGAACCCCTTGCTTTCAATGTGTGAAAGACATCCTGGACTCTTTAGATTTTGCCACTTCTGTATACAAGCATTGTGACATACAAGCCGCATTTCCGGCACTGGAACTTGTAGGTAGTGGAACTCGGTTGTGCTAGATTTAGGATTAGCTGGATTGGATGAACACTCAGCTGCCACCGGCAGACACGCTCTACGAATTCTAGGCTACTGCGGTAGTCAAGCTATCATCCGTAACATTGATGGTCCAAAGACACGCCGAAAGCGCCAGCCGGAACTTGAAGAGCTGCACCGTGATCCTCCAAAGCAAGGTGAAGAACCTCGACACAGCAAAGTGGCGGCATCACGTATACACAATGCAGAGAATCACGGATTTCGGTACTCCTCCAAAACATATAGTATTCGGCCCCAGGAAAAGGGTTCTCGATCGCAATTCAAGCAATTAGAGGCGCAGCGCATCGGATGTGTAAGCGATGGTATGAGGATTGAAAACAAAGGGCCATGTGGGTCCGGACAATCGTAAGTGTGCCTCAGACTAGTCTACTAGAGCCAAAACACCAGATGAGCTTGGGTTTACAATTCCTAGTAAAGTAATTAGCGCGATGGAACCTTCCACGTCCCTGATATCATACCTTTTCAACTGCTTGGTACGGCTCCTTTGGCTGAATTGGCTCTTCGAACTGACGATGAAGTTCAGACCGTGCATGAACCACACAGTTCAGGAGCTCCGTGACTTAGAATGTGTGGAGACCCAAAGCTCTCTCTATAGGTGCTGGAAAGGATACTTTGGAGAATGCTAAAAGTATCTTCCCAACATCTTCGATGACCTTGGCAGGCCTCATAGGAAGTTGCAACAAGCGGGCCCGTCCCCAATCCCAGATGGGAGAACCTGGTGACATTCTGTAAAACTTCATTGTTGAGTTGTTGTTGATGATGATGAATTTTTATTTGCCCGGTTCTAAACCTAGAGGGCCCTAGTCTATATTACATACTCCACTTCGCTCAGTGTTTCCATGATCTCCTCAAGTTGTACAGAATATCACTTCCAGTAATTTCTACTTTCAGTAATTGTCTTGATCGAGGGATGTCTCATGAATGGTTAGTAGCAAGTGAGCTTGAAGCTCATTCGTCTAAGTGTTCAATGTGCTATCGCCCGCGACTGAAGCGAGGCCTGTTGGTAACACGAGGGTGTTGTGGTTAGTCGGGGTGAGGGTAAATAATGGCTCTTAATGTCGTGGGGTGTTAGCTGCCTGTTATATCTCCAAGTTCAGTCGTCCTGTGGCTATAGCGAACTTGATCGTTGCTCGAACCGCGTCCATATTTGGTGTCCATGTGTCCGGATCAGGTGCTGCTTTCCCTCCTAAATAGAAAGAAAGGTTGCCTCTTCTTATGTCTGTGTGCCAGTAACTACGTTCAGTATGCCTACCATCTTGTGCACCGAAAAAGAAAGTGCTTGACCGTTTCCCTTGCTTGGCCACATTTGCATTGGTCCGCTTCTGCTGCTCCAATTTGGTGGAGGTATCCATTAAGTCGTGCCATTCCTGTTCGGAGCTGCGCTAGTACGCTTGCTTCTAGTCGCTTGAGGTTGTCGTACAGGATATGAGTGTGCTTGCCTGGTAGTGCTGTGTCAATGTCTTTCGAGTACTTTTCTACTCCGTCTGGCAGGGTCCTTGATTTTCCTTTCGCTCTGGCGTTGTATATGAAGGTAGACTTGACTTGCTGACATTGCTTTTGCGGCATTCGGCCATGATCGGTAGCCTGCCGTGCTACTTCCTTTGCTCTCCTGCCTAGCCCGAAGCTTCCCAGCGATGGGACTCATATCATGGAGATAGAATTGTCTCCCTGCCTCAGCATACGAGCTGATTCGTAGATTCCTTTGATGATGGTTTGTCCTGATTGATGTCTTGGTTGGTTCGTTGCCAGCAAGGCTCCCTGGTTGCTTGTAGTTATAGTGATTTGTCTTCGTACCAGATGCAGTTGTAGGCGCTTCATCGCTATTGCGATCGCTGCGAGTTCTGCCGTATATGGGTTCTGTTCCGTTCTGGATCCTAGCGTGGCTGAGTATGTAATCGGTTCTCTGCCTGTTATGATGCCAAGAGTGTCGAGAATGGCTCCTCTCATCCCAACTATCCCTCGTCTCGCAGACGAGCTTGTTGCAATCCATATGCCGCGAATGGAATTCACCACGTTTATGGTCTCCTCCGCTCCAGGGTCAGTTGTGGCGGGGAGTCGTTCCTCCCACGGCGCTATCTCACAGGGCTGAATGACCTCCATCATATCCGTTGGCGTGCATTTGTGCAAATGAGCTATTCTTTGCAATGGTGAAGTAAATCTCCGGAGTTCTCTTGTGTTGAACTACGAGAGCGGGTTCGTTTCAGGCAGATTGTGGAGGTTAAACCATAGCTTCGTAGCCCTCTCTGAATGCAGCTCGCGACTGTACGTATGCTGGCCTCGGCTTCTAAGACTGCAGTTGCCGCTGTTCGGAAAACTCCTGTAATAGCCTGTGCCCCGACTTTTTGTGTTCTATTCATTACGGCCATGCCTTTGTATCCGCAAGCATGCAACCAAACGTTTGAGGAATAATCTACGACTGGCGCTACCATCGCTCCAAACAATTACCTAGCAGTCGAATAGAGAAACTAGCCGCAGCCGTTTTAATGCCATCGCGGCCAGGAGGTATTTGGTCGTTGCTTTTCCGATGTGTTGTTTATACCAAGCCACGAGTCCATGATCACTTCGAAGATTTTGGTGGTTTCATTTGGTGAGATAGCTTCCCCTTTAATAGTGAACGGTCTGGTGCTAGTTCGGTCCGGCCTCCTGGTGAAATGGATTATTACCGTCTTTTCACCTTCGAACGTGGCTCCGCTCCGCTTCTCTCATTCAATTGCTCTATCGATAATGGCTTGGTTCTCCTCTCTGTTCGCTTCTGCTGGTGGCCCTGTGACCCACGCGATGTAGTCCTCTACAAATACCATTGATCTCCCATTCGCACTCAGTTTGTGTTGAACTAGGTCGGCATTGAAAAACAGAAATAGCATTGGTGAGAGTGGCGATCCTTGCGGTAAGCCTGCTTGTGGCAGTAACTGTTGTTGAGAGGTGTGGCCATTGAATAATATGGTTGCCGTGCGTTCTGAGCAGAAATCATCAATCCAACGCACTAGAGCCGGTGAAATGCCTCTCGCCGTGAGTTTTTGCAATAGTCTGTCTTTGTATACCCCATTATATGCGCCCTTTACGTCGAAGCTAACCAAACTGAGGACTTTCTTCGATCTCCACGCATTGTAGATGTGTTCCTGCAGTAGCAAGAGTGCCTGTTCAGCAGAGCGCTTCTTTCGGGCCCCCAAATGGTTTGTGGAAAGCAGGCCAAAAGTCTCCACTGCGGGCGATATTCTTTCAGCAACCACAGATTCGAGTGTCTTTCCAAATGAAGCGAGTAGCGAGATTGGCTGTCACGTCTTCGCGACCGTGTAATCTCCTTTGTTCGGCTTCCAAAATGGTATAATCTTGGCGTTTCTCCATTGTGTAGGGAGTTCCCCTTCATTCAGTGACGTCTGGAAAAGAAGAAACACTCTGTCTTTCACCACCGGCCATACCTGCTTCTATACCATAGCTGGTAATCCATCATCTCCTGACGCTTTCCACGACTTCGCCGCAAAAATCCTCCGTTCTACTTCTTCCGTCGTTAGAGGAGGCATAGATATTGCGGTTCGCTGTGATCGTGGCCCTTCATCCTCTATCCTCGCCGGTGGTGAGGGAAAGAATACTGATAACAGTTCCTCCGCTTGTTCAGTTTTACATCATGATACTCTTTAGCAGCATTATTCGCTTGCTATTCTAGGTCAGGAAACTGGAAACTTATGGCATCTTCGACGTTAAGCTCTTGCTTGGCTCCTCCAGTATGTATAGATTCGCCGGAGCTGTGTGAGGTCTCTGGTCCACCACCTCTTTGCGTACGGCGAAGGCTTGGTCTTTGGGCAGTGCTTGGACTGCCTCCCGCACTGCTGTTGTCAGCCAGTCTGTCTGTTGCTGTACACTACCACCAACTGGCCCTTATGTCGTTCCACGAAGCGTTTTTGAAGAGGAGCCTTGATTCAACGAGGAGGTTGCTGGTCACTGCAAAGTGATGAAGTGAAGTGTGAATTACCGAATGCGGTAACGCGCACTTCGGTAACTGGCGCCGAAGCTGGACTATGCCGGCATAGCAGTCCTACGGTGGACAGCTGGATCCGAGTATGAATAAATGAATGAATGAATGAATAATTGATCATGTCTGTTCAAGTCTCCAGCAAGCATCACATCTACTCGAGTGCTAATCTTGTTTCGCTTTTCCCTTATTACTTGATGTAATTCGCATATCACAACTCTCAATGCCTCTGCATTCTGCAGTTCAACGTAGACTGACACTACCAGTATCGACCGGTCTGAGAAACGTAATACCGCTTCTGTGAGATCCGATGGTTGCACTAGTACCTGTTCTGCTTCGATATCCTTTCGAATCCACAGCATACTCCGGAACGTCCACCTTTCTCCCCGTCGAACCGTGGGCACTATCTTAGTCCAGTTTGGGTGTCCCATAGGGACTGTAACCAGGGTGCCATCGATGACACTTGCATATAACTCAGAAATCGCCAACATGCCACAATCCTTTAGTTGTTCATCATTCATTAGACTGTGTTGCACCTCTCGCTGCTTTCGAACACAGTTGAATTACCTGGAAAGTCTTATGCATTCCAAAAATTAGGGCGTGTTCCACAGTTCCCGCTGAACGATTCGTGTGGCCCTCCGCATGAAGCGCACTTTAGAATCAGCGATTGATGTTCACTGTGATGGTGTCCCCCTTGAGCACACTTGACACAGACTTGCGGTTGCGTGCATGAGCACGCCTTGTGCCCTATTCCCTGACATCTATAGCATTTACGTGGGCCATATCGCTGTTCGAAGACCCTAGTATACGCTGACTCTCCTGCAACATGGAAGTATTGATATTGTAGCAGTCTTGTTGGCTCGTTACCTGTTGTAACATAGACCACCGTTGAGCCATAAGCTTTCCCCGCATCTTTACAGCTTAGCCACCCAATCTTGGCTATATGGACTTCGTTTTCCTTTCCTAAGACGTCGAAAACCCCAGGTAGAACATTTCCCTCTTGGTCGAGAATGGCTGTTCGATTAGCATTATCCACTTTCACTGGATACAGTTTGTCTCGCAGCACTCGAGCACCCGCTAATACTGTCTTTTGGGCTGCTTCATTTACTTGTTGAAGCTCGGATTCATCTCTGCACGCTATTCTAATGCGTTCCATGTTCCTGGCGTCCTGATCAACGTAGTGCAACGCCAATCTGCGTGTCCATCCATGGTGCGGATCTCTTCCTTGATGGCCGTCCTGACTGCTCCTTGTTGTGCCTTGCTCCTTTCATCCACCCCCACTCCAGATATATCAATCGTGCAGTAGAGTGTGTCAGATATATTGGATGCCGTACTAGTGGTCGGTTGGCTAGCTGAGGACGATGGATTGGTTGACCCTTGTGAGGGCTGAGGCGAAGGATTGCTGCGGCGATTGGCCCACTGACGCTCCTGACCTTGCCACGTAGCTTGCGTTCGATACAATCTCTGTTAGTTGTGCTTTGGTCTCTGTAAGTTGGGCTTTGATCTCTGCTAGTTCTGCATTGAGTTCTGCGTTGCTGCTCTTCAGCTCCTCAACAACCGAAAGGATAATAGACAGGGTGTCGCCTTCCCTTTCTTCACCTTTGTATTCCCTCTTGTCGCTGCACGATCAGGTTTCCTAGGTCGATGTCGCGTGCGATCTGGTCGCGGTGCGTCTGTTGCCTCTGCCATCACTTCAATCACGTTGTCTGTATCATGTTCATCGCTCTCCTCCCAGTTCCTCGCTTCACCAGATCTTCGGCTTAGTGTCGCCAAACGATTGCCGTCAGCTGCTTTCCCGCTACGCTTCGTCTTGTCTAGTCCTAAGCCTTGGCCGTCGATATTCGCTCCCGACGCGACTGACGCGTTGGGCCCAAATCCTCCACTTCCTTTTCCATTCTCACTCCCTAGACGGCCGAACCGAATTTCGAATTTATTGCTGGATCGAATTCTGAATTGACTCTATGGTTGTGCAAGGTGCCTTGGTAAACATGAGTAAAACTTAGCTCACGTGCAAATGTCTGCTTAAGATCCATAATGGTTTAAGGCCCAAACACATGCCGTGGAACCAAATATTGTTGAGTTCATTTCGCACCCTTCTTACAATTTTCCAGCTTTTCCGGAAACACTTTCTGGAGTGGCGGGAAACCTTTTCTACTATGGATAAAAATAGAGTAGTTGCGAGAGTTCAGTCCGTTGTGGTGCGTTATAGATTCAGTGCGAAGATAGTCCAGCATTATATTCACGTCAATTGTGTTGAGATGGAAAAGATGTAGGTGTTAAGAGGAAACAATGGTATAAATGTAAAAGGCTTGTTTTCCATATAGTTTTTCCCAGACATCAGCTCGCCCTTCCGCTTTACAAATGGCCCATCGAGATAATCCATCGTATCATCCATCTTCCAGTCCGCTGCATCAAAATTTGCTTTCGATCTCCTCATCTCTTCCTTTGGCACTTTGGATACATTCGCTTAAGTTCCTCTTCCCTATGCTCGTCAGTCAAATTCGCATCCATCAAACCCGTAACTGATCTCCGTTCCATGTCTCACACAGCTTCGACACTCGCACAAGAAAAACAGCCAAAACTGGATCTAACTTACCAATACACTCGGGCAAAGTCCATCGACAAGACCCAAATAATCTCCCCGCCTCATTGACAGCTTTCCTATTTCTCACCCCCGGGTCCTTCAGCAAATTGCATCCGCCTATTTTCACAACTTCCCCAGTAACATATTCATAGGTTTAGTTCACTCTCGTTCAGATGAGGATCCAGAATTTGTCTGTCCAGAAGGCAGGGATCCTGTTCCTGCCTATCGCTGGGCCATCGGCGAGGGTCGCCTTGGACTGTGAAGGACGGCATAGTGGTTGAAGAGATTTGGTGTTGAAATAGAGAACATCGGCTATGGAGAGGAATTTGGTGGTGGTAAGAGGGATTTATATCATCAAAGCTAGCATATGCAATGTTGAGAGGACATTGAGACCATGTCGCTGGAAAATTGGGATCCTGTTCAGCTGACAGAAAGTCAGGTGATGAAACGGCACACGCGACCACGTGATCTGGCGACGAGAGTACATAGCCGCATCGTAGCATATTACTGAATCCTGATGCTGCTGGCGATTTATATACAGGAATACACCAGAAAGCAGATCGTGGGATAGGCCAGAGGGGCCTGACAGGTGGCTATAATACAAAGAGGCTACCCCCTCCGTGCAGGGTATTTACAGGAGAGATCAAGAGGAGGCTAGCCCCAAGGAATTGTTATACAAGGTATACTGAGATATTTGGACGCCCGTAAGGAACTAGTTCAACAGTCTGTTAAACTAAGGGGAGAGCTTTTAGACTAAATAGAAACGAAGAGAAAAGAGAAATTCGAGAAATTCGCTTCTGCGCCGGTGGCAAAAGAATAAAGGAAAGGAAGGAGCTAATACAGTAGAGTGCTCGCTACGCCTTTACTCAACAAACGTTAAATAAGTACCCTCAAAACTGACGCCTAGCTATCCATAAAAAATTACTTGCTTATCACATAATTGCTAATTTGACGTTCACACCGAACTTAGGATTGCTCATCTCCTCGAATTTAGACTTAGTATTTCAGGCACTTGTTTATGGGAATTGATTTTAAGATATCAAAGCATCCCTCGAGTCGGAGCATCCCAGTCCTTTGGACACCTACGCCATGTATTGAATCGCAACGATTGGAAGCGGAAATCATTGCCAGGCCACTTAGCCGAGATGACAGGGTCTCACAGAATGTAAAAGAAAAGGTCTCATCAAAAGCTCGTACATGTTGCGTTCGTGATGTTTCATTCATCTCTAGAATACAATGTTTAAGAAACTCGCTCGCCCAGGCCATCTACCGCATCTTACAAATACAGTCCCTCTGGCTCACCCTCTTGCTTCGTCTTGAGTACTCTCTCCCTCGCAGCCCGGAAGTCCGCCATCTGCACTCTCATACGTCTCTCTCTGAGCGCCAACAATCCAGCCTCGGAGCAAATAGCCTTGATGTCAGCCCCAGACAAGTCATCCTTCTGAGAAATGAACTCCTCGAGATCGACATCTTCGTTGAGCGACATCTTGGAGGTGTGAAGGGTGAAGATTTTGCGCTTGGTATG
Source organism: Calycina marina (assembly GCA_019669825.1). Taxonomy (NCBI): domain Eukaryota; kingdom Fungi; phylum Ascomycota; class Leotiomycetes; order Helotiales; family Pezizellaceae; genus Calycina; species Calycina marina. The sequence goes on from MU253784.1 coordinate 67,689, forward strand.
TTGATCTGGGTTTTCGAATAGAATCTTCCGATCGATACGCCCGGGACGAATCAGAGCTGGATCTAAGGTGTCAATCTTATTGGTGGCCATGATGACCTTAACATCTCCGCGATCATCGAAGCCATCGAGTTGGTTAAGAAGCTCCAACATAGTTCGCTGGACTTCGCGTTCCCCTCCTGATGTAGACTCGTATCGCTTTGTTCCAATAGCATCAATCTCATCAATAAATACGATTGAAGGCGCGTTCTCAGCAGCGGTCTGCGGATATTAGCAAAAGCTGTAAATTTCCGAGGGAATTTATGAGCGAAAGACATACCTGGAAAAGTTGTCTGACAAGTCGCGGACCATCGCCCAAGTACTTCTGAATCAACTCACTTCCCACAATACGCAGGAAAGTAGCACTGGTCTGATTTGCGACGGCCTTGGCCAACAGCGTCTTTCCTGTACCCGGTGCACCGTATAGAATGACACCCTTCGGAGGCTTGATTCCCATCTCTTCGTATAGCTCAGGATGCAGTAATGGAAGCTCGACCGACTCTCTGACTTCCTGAATCTGCGTCTCCAATCCTCCAATATCTGCATACGACTCTGTTGGCGCCTTGTCGAGCTTCATGACGGAGACCAGGGGATCAGCGTCATCGGTCAAAACACCGACAATAGACACTGATTTATGATGAAGTAGGACGCTAGCACCAGGTTCTAGAAGATCCTTGTCAACGAAAGACATGATGGAGACGTAGTATTCGGGTCCAGTCGTGCTTGAAACGATAGCATGGTCGTCATCGATCATCTCCTCCAGAGTACCCACTCCCATCGGGCTACCACGCATATCGTCGACGCGTCCTCGCTCATCTGCATTTCTATCCTCCCCTCCAAGATCTGCACCAGCAGTAGCTGGCGCTGCAGTTCCTTCTTTAAGAGCCTTTGCATTTCTCAGGCGCTCCTGATTCTCAACATATTCTTCTTCGAGGAGGAGGTGATCGTGGATACGTTGCATACGGAGATATCGAAGCTTGCATCTTGAGGTTGGATAAACGGCGGGTAGCTTCGCAGAAGCGTTTGGGCCGGCGGCCTTTCTCTTCTTACGACCAATGCGGGTTGTTGGACGTGGTGGTGGTTCGTACTTTGGCTTCTCCTTCTGTAACAAGGTGTTAGTACCCCGTTACCCAGTAAGAGCTCCTGTATGTACCTTCTTGTCTTTGTCCTCCTTACTATCGCCACCTGGAGCGTTACCGCCCAAGCCGGATGGTCCTTGACCCTAATGAAGATGTAAGTAATGCTTCACTGGCCATATCATAACACTCTTACCATGATCGCAGCTGTTTTATCAACAGAGTACTGTAGTTATAGGGATCAGCTCTTCAATGGCAGCTGTGTAGATTCTGCCTCTTTATTGAAACAGACAGAGTGGTTTAGACAGTGAATCGATCTTCCGGTAGAAAGGCTGATGATTGATGGGAGATGAAGCTTCATGAGCAAGGCGACAAACATACGCCTTGTCCTTGGCTCGACACGTGATCACAATGTACGAGTGGAGCTCCTCTTAAGTTCGAGTTCACTCGGGATTCAAAGACATTACATACATTGCATACCTACAATTACGAATACGACTTCAGCAAATACCGGGAAAATAAGCAGAGGAAGATACCAGAAAGATCTATGCGGAAAGGCGATCTGACGTATCTCAACGCTTCCAGAAGAACCTCAATCGTCACCACTGCACCCCGCTGTCAGCTGAGGCAAACCTAAAGTGTTGGAGATATACTTTACAACAGAGATCTTGTGTTCTGCCATTACCGTTCCTGAGGTATCTGAACACTAGTCTCCCAGAATAGTGGCAGTGCGTAGGTAAAAACAGCTGGATGCTTGGTAAGTTGGCGTTCATGGACAGCAGGTTGCGGACATGCTACCTACCATGCCCACTCAAACAAGTGCTGATACGACACATAGTGTACCTCATTATCTTGCAGTTATACTGGTTCACCAGGTACTGAATCATTGAGCTGGACAACCAGAGAACAGCCTGGAAATCTAAGCCCTTCTGTTCCTTCTCCAACTATAAATCTATCACTCAAAACCCAGACTGCCAGACCACAGGTGCATCATCCTACACATCCACAATGGCATCCAACCGAATTCGCCGAGTAGCCAAAGAGCTCGCAGATATTCATTCCGACACGCAGTCGCAAATCCTCGTAAGATCCGAAGGTGACGGCAGCGACATATCGAGACTCCGAGCGACCTTTCCCGGCCCCCCAGATACGCCCTATGAAGGCGGCACATACGAGATCAACGTCAAGATTCCCGCCGAATACCCTTTCCGTCCCCCTCAAATGGTTTTCAAAACCAAGATATGGCATCCCAACGTCAGTTCTCAGACGGGCGTCATTTGCCTCGACACGCTTGACAAAGCCTGGTCGCCCGTCCTGACGATCAAGGCTGCTCTCCTCTCCGTGCAATCGCTGCTCAACAGCCCCGAAGCTAAAGACCCACAAGATGCCGTTGTCGCCAGCATGTTGCAGAACCACCCCGAAGAGTTCGCCCGAAAGGCGCGTGAATGGGCCATTAACCACGCCGGTGCGCCGGCGTTCAGCAGCTGGCAACCTAACGCACAATATGCGGCGTCGACTGCCAAACCAGCGGTGAGCAAGACGAAGGAGGAGGAGGCCAAGCTGTATCAGGGATATCACAAGGATGTTATCGGACAATTTGTGAGCATGGGGTTTCCTGTGGAGGCGGTTGTAGATGCATTCAAGTTCTTCGCCATCGACCGTAACGGTGGCAACTATTATGTGATTGAGGAGGCGTATGGTGGGGATGTCTTGGCTCGCTTGCTTGGTGAGGCATAATCGTCTACCGTAGTTGCTGGCCTGATGGCGTCATGAAAGGGTTACTTGACTGCTCGCCTGATGGCGTTATGAAGCGATGACTTTACAATACTGGGCTAGGGAAATGGGAGGGACTTTAGCAAAAGGGCATGCATGCATTGTTTGGCGTTCTGTTTTCCCCCAAGGTTTTTCACCATAGCAATGCAGGATCTGTACTTAGCTTACCATCTAATTTGGACGAGTTGCTCTTCTAGCCTCGTTCGAGCGTTAATGCATTCGCCAATGGAATTCATCTCTAACACGACGTGTCTCTTTTGCTGTGATATATTACTGAAATTTCCATCTACCTCTGCAATCGACATATGTACTACATTCTTATGTAAGTTCACCCCCTAGATGCGTTGAAGTTGTCGTCCTTTTCAGCAGTGGATTTACTACAGCTAGCACACACTTTTAATCTTACGTCCTCTCCTTCCACACACCAAGTCAGATTGCACTCCAACACAGCTGTGAGTGACCCAAGACAGAGACAAGATTGCTTTTGTAACGCGGTTTATCAACGAGCCGATCACTTTTCCCTACCCCTATCACTTTAAAACACCATTAAGCAACCACAACACATTCAATTGACTAAACCTACTCGGAATCTGATAAGCTAGATATATCTGCAACTACTTGAAAAGTTCGTGCTTTATGATTAGTCTTTTCGCAATTACTACAGCGTCGATTAGTCGACTCCCCCTTATTTTCAAAAGCCTCCTTAGAGCGCTTGTCGCGTTGAATCTGCTCACCCACCTCCTTTTGAGCTAATACGTCATCCTCTACAGTAGGTGCACCTCCGTGACGAACATTAGTCTTATATAGCCCTACGGCGTTTACTAAAGGCTTCATTTACCTGACGAAGAGTATGAATCTCAGCAGTGAAAAGAATGTTTTGATGAGCTAACAGCGCTGTGCTTTGCGACAATGCAGCGACTATTGCAAAAAGAGCGGTTGGCGAGATTTCTTGGTGATGAGCAATACGATTTTTAATCAAATCTGTTTGCGCGAGAGCATAGGTTGAGTTGCGAGGAGTCTGGGATATCTATAGGTTGGGATCTGTTAAAGAGGGTCCAGTAGGCGTAGGAGTCCGTAACTTCACATCCAGCTTTGACAATACCATGTGTGGATCAAAAGGAACTAGTCCAGCTCCGCGGAATCCAGCCTGAGCATTCTGATATGTAACTGACTATTTACAAGCCGGGTGGAAAGCCAAAAAGAACTCGACTTTTGTGATATGGTTAATTGAGCTTTGATGAAAGTTTTGATTTGACGCCCGTACATGCGTTTAAGAATACTAAAACATACAACATCAAATGGTTGAGTCATATGAGACGTGTGAGCAGGTAGGCAAAGAGCTATAATGTTGTTAGTCTTGCAATACCCTTCTGATAAAGCCGATTCGTGGCTCTCATGCCCGTCTAACACTAACATCCTATAAACACACCCCTCATGTACGACCACGAGTATATATATGGAAACTCTGAAGCCATTCTGGACTCGTCTCATTGCTGGTCCAACCATTATTTTTCGGTGTTGAGCTGATTGATTGATTGATTTTTTCATACACGGTTCCAGCCATCCGTTTGGATAGCTATGCCGGAATGGCCCAGCTCTGGCACCAGTTGCCGAGCTGCGTCTACCTCAGGAGACGCAGCCCACTTCATCACACTCGTGTAACTAGCAACCTCCTCCACTGAGCCGTCTGGCTTCTATCTACGCATATATACATATCCGTCGACAGAAGTGCTCTGCTTGTGACTTTAGTATAAGGCTCTGACTCGGCGACCAACTGTCCTCCTGTGTCTGCGGTCCCTAGATACCTGGTGGGCTACGGCCACAGTGACGCCATGTTGCAACTCCGCTGGCCACAGCAACCATGATTCCACGACCCCCCTGGTCCTCACAGGGAAAAATCCTCTCAACAACGTTCTCTCTCGTCCAAATCGCCTCTTCTATACCGCCGCAACTCCAGAATCCCGTAGACCCCGACTCTCCCCAAATCGTGTGATTGTGTGCCCTTCGTGGATCAAGTGCCTGCTGTGTGCTCTGTAAATTGGTGATGTTGTTTCGATGAGGGGTCAGAAATCTGCCGGGCAGGACTGCGGTGACAGGAAGTGGTGATGCTCTCCCAGATCCGCAGAATTGTGTGTGCTCTGTGTTTGTTATGTTGTACTGTGTATGATGTTACTGCATCTGAGATCTGGGTGATCCGATCGAGGCTGTGTTGAGGTAGGAAAACCCTGAGGAGTTGCCGTCGGCTTGCACGAACACTTCACTGTAGCCATCTTCCTCCTATGCTGACCACCGCCCGTGGTCGCCCCCAGCACAATCCCATCTGCCACTGTGACCGGAGCCGCGCGAGAATTGTCGAGCCCTAAGGGGGTCGGAAGCCGAGTGCGCAAGCCGTCCATCTGTCGTCCTACTAGCCACGCTGTTGACCTGAGCATGATGGGTTGGCAGCCGCAGGATTCGAACCTACCAGCACAAGCTGTTTTCCTCGACTTTGGCTATGAGAAGAGTATATACAGCAGGTGCTTACCAGAGATGCAGTGCCAGCTACCTCTCCAGCCGCCTCGGTGTTGAGCTGGAACGGTAGCTGTGCTCTGTCACGCTACCACGTGATGCACAGAGTGAGCTCTCTGGCTAGCTACGCTAGTTCAGTTTGGGACTAAGCTAAGCGATGCTCCGCGCTAGTTATCAACAACTTTCCATACTATGTAAATCGTGTGAACCTTAAGGCTAATATAACTACGTCTACCCACTTAACTCCTGTGTAGCAGTGAAGCTGAACTTCAGTCATACTACCAGTAACGCCTGTCCTGCTCAAAAGCCGGTTAATAACCCAATCGTAAGGAAGGCCGCCCTCAGTGTACCAACTAGACGCCTTGAACTATCAGAATTATAGGGACACTCCAAACTTCGCTATTAATACAAACAGTCGCTGTAGCACATTCCTGATTACCGAATAGTTTTGCCTTTGACTTGTCGATCAGTGCCTGTAACGATCATAGCTGGGCCAATGATGCCCATCATAAATCCCGTCTCGTCAAAGTTATATAAATTGTAGTTTCGAATGCCCTATTTCGCCCGCCTGTTCTCTACTAATCGGAACCATGGCTCGATGATCGCAAAATTGTCGCACAAGGCGCTTTGGAAGTCTTAAACACGAATAAAAGGCGTCTTTAATACTGGCTGTCGTTTCACAAATCGGTGTGCACAGAGCTTTCCGACTCGTCATCCACCTCGAGATTCTAATGTATAATAGCCTGGGGGCAAATCTTCTGGTATCTCAATCAAGTATATGCTGAAGAATCGCTTCCTCCTCCAGGTTGGTCAACTTAAGACAATCAGCGTTGATTTGGCGACGAGATGCTCGTCCCCGCCATTCTGTCAGTAAGCGTAGTAAAAGGTACATTGTAAACTTTTACAGCAGACCGACGACTTATTATTTTGGGCGATCGAAAAGCTCCAATAGCCAGAGCTATTCGAGCTTCTTGGGTTTGCATTTCCATTTGTAATTGTTAAGAAAATGCGGTTTGAAATTAAAGAGTAGGTAATGGGGGAAAAGTAATCAGCTCGGTGATGAAAAACGTTACACCAAGACCAAAACCACGAACATAGGTAACGAAACAGTATCATGTGAGATATAATATGTAAGGGCAGATATCGAGATACCCAGTAATCCAACAAAAGATGATCTCATCGCGCTCGAAAGAGAGTGGTATAGGGTCAGTTGAGCAGCATCATACGCACTATGCCATCTACGGCTTGAAATCAAACAAATCAGGCAGCAGCAGCAGCCACCCTAACCCTCTCTCTCTCCAGCAGCGCCTCCATCACACCCCCAGTCTTCATCGTCTTCTTTATATCTTTCACAGCATCTTCAACATCAAGTTGTGCATCAGTCCACAACGGCTCAACCGGCACCGCAGCCGGTTCACCAACACCAATGAATCCACCCTTCGCTGCCCAAGCCGGAGTACGTGGAATATTCAACTCGACAAACACATCATCAAGAGCATCAACGAGATGGTCGCGATACTCTTTGACATGCCCCGGTGTCGGCGTGATACGCAGCCGCTCTTGACCGACAGGGACAGTCGGGTAGTTGATGCTCTGCACATAAATCCCATGTTTCTCGAGCAACAAATCTGATGCTTTCTTCGCCAACGCTGCGTTACCGACTAGCACGGGGATAATATGCGATGGGTTCGGTATAACCGGTATATCTCTGTCCGCTAGACTTGCTTTCACTGCTCGCGTGTGCAGTTGTTGGAGGCGGCGATCGCCTTGGTAGTTCATTTGGTAGTCAATTGCTGCAGTAGCGCCTGCCATTGTAGCTGGTGGGAGGGAGGTGGTGAAGATGAACCCTGGTGCTAGCGATCTGATTGTATCGACAAATTTGGACGAGCCGGCGATGTAGCCGCCTACACAGCCGTATGCTTTTCCTAGTGTTCCAGTAATGATATCAACTCTATCCATGATCGTTCCTCTAGGTCGTCCAGCGAGATGCGCCTCGTAATCCAGATGCTCAGCGACACCGGCACCATGTGGTCCGTACATACCTACAGCGTGGACTTCGTCCAAAAAGGTCAAGGCGCCGTATCTCTCGGCCAAATCACAAATTCCCTCGATAGGTCCAATAGATCCACACATGCTATACACCGACTCGAATGCTATGATTCTCGGCGTTTCGGCTGGGAGAGCGGAGAGTTTGGCTTCGAGGTCTGCAAGATCGTTATGCTTGAAAACGATTTTCTTTGCGCCCGAGTGTCTGATTCCTTGGATCATAGACGCATGGTTCAAAGAGTCGGAGAAAATCACACAATCCGGCAGTTTCGAGCAGAGCGTCGCAAGAGTGGTGTCGTTGGCAACATAGCACGACGTAAACACCAGCGCCGCTTCTTTTGCATGTAGCTTTGCGACTTGCGCTTCCAATTGCACGGCATGCTGATTATGCCCTGATATATTCCTCGTCCCGCCAGCGCCAGCTCCGTACTCATCGAGTGTCTCATGCATGGTTTTCAAGACCTCTGGGTTCCGTCCCATACCGAGATAGTCGTTGGAGCACCAGACGGTGACCCGCTCGCCCTTGTCTGCCATATGTGCCTGTGGGAACTCTTTGGCGAGACGGTTGATGTTGTTGAAGTAGCGGTAGGACTTGTCTTTGTGCTTCTTTTCGAGCTCGGCATTGTAGAATCCTTCGTAGTCAAATTTGACTGCGTTCTTGTGAACGCGAGCAGGATGCTTTTTGCCATACACTAGACATTCTCTTCAGTATATACAGACCAAATCATGAGAGTAAACACTAACTTTCATGAGCAAAAGGTGGCTCCTCGATCTTTGCCTCGACCGGACGAGAAGTATGTAACATCGCTCGTCCGGTATTCGCCTTCCCGGAAAAGGCGCGCAAAGCAGCAACACTGCCAGCACCCATTACACGCGCTTTGGCAGTCTTCATGGCAGAACCCATGACTGGGCAGCGAGCGGCAATCTTGGTGAGATTTGACATGCTGCCACCTCCGGGAGAGGCATGACGAGAGGTGGTTGAAAGGGCTCGGAGAGCGGTGGTGGAGGTTTTGTTGAGGAATGGGCACATTGCCTTGGATTGGCGAAGTACGGATTCCATGATTGCTTTGGGATTCTGCGAGTGATTCGCAGAGATTTAGTTGTTGGTGGTTGGTTATGTCAAAGTAGTTAGGAAGAGGAGGGGAGAATGAAAAGACTGGCGGCGATGTCTCGGGGAGTCAACACTCGACAGGGGAATGAATATGGTCTAGACACTAGTTCAGTGTAGGTTATGTTATTTTCACTACCACCTTGCAATGGATTCTAATCAGGAAGTTTGGCATTATTGAATTGTGCATCTCCAGCTATTATGTGATGTTCAACTACTGCAATAAATGACGCTAGCAGCTAGCTTATGGTATGGCATGGCAGTTAAAGTCATCAACAATCAGATACGTTCCATTGGTCAATGAACTGAGCCTCAGGGCTTTTACCCCACAAAGTCAAAATCTCATCACGTGCCTATTCAATTACTGTATCTCCCCTGTTCATCTGGTTATCTCGACTATTAATCAGTTCTATCCAGCAAGGCCATCTCGGGCAAAAAACTTCATGGTATGTCTGGTTCTTGACTGACTGTCAGACGGTCAGATTTATACGAAATCCACGAGAATGTCGTGATATCATGCATAGCAGATGCTTACTGTACCTTCAAGTACCTAAGCATTGTGCATATGTATGTTACGTAGATGCCCGGGGTGGGTGGCAGCTGGAGAGGTCGTTGGCACTGCCTCTCTGGTGAGCAGTTGTTGTGTATGCTCTTTTCATGGCCAGAGTCGAGGAAGGCAGCTTGTGCTAGTAGGTTCGAATCCTGCGGTTGCCAACCCATCGTGCTCATGATAACAGCGTGGCTAGTAGGACGATGGATTTGCGAGTAGCGACGGCAACTTCGAAAGCGACTGCGACTCGAACTCGGACAGTTCTTAAAAGGCCGACAGTTCACGCGCGGGTCCGGTCGCAGTGGCAGATAGGATTGTGCTGGGGAGCGATCACGAGCGGTGATCGTGTTTGAGGAAGGTGGCTGCAATGAAGCATTCGTGCAAGCCGGCAGCAACTCCCCAGGGTTTTCCTACCTCAACACAGCCTCAATTGGACTATCCAGATCTCAGATGCGGTAACATCATACACAGTACATAAACAAAACACAGAGCACATACAATTCTGTCGATCTGGGAGAGCATCACCATTTTTTGCAGCCGTAATCCTGCTCGACAGATTCTTGAACCCTCATTGAAGTGACACCACCAATTTACATAACACACAGCAGGCACTTGGCCCACACAAGGGCATACACAGTCACACCATTCGGGGGAGTCAGGGTCTTGAAGGGTTTGGTTCACAGGAGCACGGAAAGGGCAGTTTGGACGCGAGAGAACGTTGTTGGGAAGGGGTTTCCCTGTGAGGACCAGGGAGGCTGTGGAATCACGGTTGCTGTGGACAGTGGAGTTGCAACATGGCTTCACTGTGGCCGTAGCCCACCAGGTTTCTATGGATCGCAGACATAGGAGGACAGTTGGTCGCTAAGTCAGAGCCTTATATCACAGTCACAAGCGAAGCACTTCTGTCAACGGATATGTATACATGCGTAGATAGAAGCCAGCCCGCCCAGTGGAGGAGTTTGCTGGTTACACGAGTGTAATGAAGTGAGATGCGTCTCCTGAGGCAGACGCAGATCGACAAGTGGTGCCAAAGCTGGGTCATTCCGGCATAGCTGTCCCTACGATGGATGGCTGGAACCGAGTATGAATAAATTAATGAACGAATGAATGAATAGATAGATGCCCGGGGTCTTCGAGTCAGATCATAATAAACATTCGATGATATACGATGCGCGAATGGTGCTTAGAAGGCTTCGAAAGCCTATGGTTCCCTTGCCCTTACACGGTTAGATACAGTGGTCAGAAACACCTCGACCAAAGGACGGCAAACGTTGAAGCCCCTGCCACCTGGTGTTGTATGAAGAGAACTAGAATGCGAGACATTTGTATCATCAGCTTCTACTTTTCTCATTCTTACTTGCATCAGTCAGCTATACAACTTCACGTCTCTGTTAACCAGTCGCTTCTTCTTTTCTCCTGTGTTGACGGTTGCATCCATACCTCGTTCTCAACTCCTTGGCCGGTACCAGTGTGTCTGTCATTCGAGTATGTTCTACTCATTCAGGTTATTTACATTATCGGCACTATGTTAGCACACAAGCTGTATATCTTTCAAATTATTTCTCCGCTTTATGAAAGATAGAGTTGTTTTGCTTGAAGCCTCCACTGCTTCAATAGCCTGGAACGCATGAGGTTCTCACTGGAACTGCTTCCGGGGATCAGAACAGCTTCTTTAAACGGGCAATTTGGTACAGAGGACTTCTCCATATTGTTGCATCGCTATGGTACCCTGACAGAAGTCTCCATATAAAATAAGCGAGAACTACTTAATCGCATCCCATGCGTTCCACCCTTCTCTCCTACATACAAAATGCCGCCTCTACGAATGCCATCAGGCGCTTTCTCTGGGAATCGGCTTCCGAACCTCGAACTAAGTCCTCAAGAACGAGGAAAAGTGATAGGGGGGCATATACTCTGCTATAGCCCTGCGGTAATTGCGGTTGGCCTGAACCTGCACAGACGGACGGTATATGACATGATAGAACCCAACTCCAAACGTAGGAGTGCCACAAGAATATGAAAATTATGGTCTGGTGTACTTTTTGTGATCTCGGCCGTACACTTTGGTATATTATGGACCGACATTTTGAGTCAAAGAAGCATGGGTACTTAGCTAATTTGTATCTGGAAGTCCTAAACCAAGGACTACTTCCACATTCCAAGGAGTTGGACGACGGCTATGTTTTTATGCACAATAAAGCCTCGATACACACTGCTTATAAGGTCCAAGAGGTAACGTTCTGGGACTCCGGTTAGTATTCGGACTGGTAATACTCAACTGATCTTCTCAGTAGAAGTAACGCCCGCGTTGGTATAGGAACGAAGAGGCAAGTATCAATCGGCTGAATCACGTGTAAGTGGTTTCGTTACGAGCTGGGTGAACTGTGAGGTAAACAAATCTATTGTAATTTGAGCACAAAGCTCCTAACTAGGGAACCTACAAAGACATATAGTAGTAGTATATTTAACGTCCGGGATCCGTTCGCTTAATGCTACGTGCCAACAGTAGGACGTGCTGGGCTAATTGCCAGCATTTTGTATATACATCTAAAAACCGGAGAGTAGAGATCCACTTTCCCTGAAGGATTCACTAGTTACAGGAGAACTGTAGTCGGCTAACTCCAGCAAGCGCTAGGATATCATGTTACATGTAATGTAGTACGGCCCAGTATAGAGGTTTTTTTTTTTTTTTTTTTATTTTTTATTTTTATAAAGGAGTAACAAAGGAAATATTGAGTGGTAGGCCAGTCTATGCTAGCTTGGCTTGTTAGGACACATGTCTGTGTAGAACTGAGTGTCGTGTATCCACTTAGCAAACGTCTCTCCGTCTTCTGCAGTGCCTAGTAGGCTGTCTAGGGTGTTGGGTACTCTTCCTAGTTGTAGGCATTTTGTGCCTTTTCTCCTGGCCTTTGTGCAAAAGAAGAAATGTTCCGGGGTCTTGCTTCTGCCACAGCTGCAAAAAAGTGTAGCATCCTCATGACCTAGACGTTGGTGGTACGCTGCGAAGTCGCCGTGTTGTCACGACCCCACAATCACGTTACCAAGAGTTAGTGATCTGTTATGTTAGCCTTGGGAGAACACTCGGTACATGCTACTGGACGGATTCATGCAGCTCGACGTGCATGGAAACGAACCAAGGGATTACCGAGTTGACATCACGTGAGGACTCCTGGAGTCCGTAGTACACGAAGGTTCTATATAGTCAGCGTACTTTCCTTAGATAGGAGCTTCGTGCTCAAATTACCATAGCTTTGTTTACCTCACAGTTTACCCAGCTTGTAACGGAATCACTCCCACGTGATTCACTTCGATTGATACTTGCCTCTTCATTCCTATACCAACCCAACGTTGCTTCTACTCGAGAAGATCTTAGTTGAGTATTCCACGCCTGAATACTAACCGAGAAGTCCCAAAACGGTACAATGAGAGGATCAAAGAGCGGTGACAGGTAACTCTGGATTACCGCGTCGCTCCTTTATGAAGATATGAGCTGCAGCGAAAGATATGTCAATAAGTATGAACGATCAATACCAAGGAATACTGATGGTGCAACTCTTACAATGACAGAAACTCGATACAGAGACCTGGTAGAAAATTCAACTCCCACGAACATCTCGTCCTGAGATGACTCGACTAGATCATTTCACCGTGCCCGTTGAACTCAAACATAATCTCTGTCTAATATGCCTTCATGTTTGACCTTCACGTTCGTTACCGCTCTTGCAACGTAACGTGCCATACCAGCTTCCTTGCCTTCTCCCAAAACCGCTCCATCACCTCAGCAGAAAACCTAGGTATCTTGGACGCTTGATCATCCAGGCATCCGCTAATTTCAGCGCTTACAGACATCAATCTCGCACACGCGATAGCAACGAGGCCACGGAGTTGAGCACGGTCATGCCTTCGGGTCGGAATATGCCCTACGGAAAGGCTCTGCACCAACCTCGGAGCTAGCAGGACCAAGTCCGTAGTTATCAGCACACTTCATAAATCCAATGGCAACTACCGGAGATTACTTGTATTAATTTCTATCGTGTTGATTTTCGAGCACTTTCAGCGGACTTCGTGCTAATGAAGTTGATTATTGCTTGCTCACAAATCAAACTCACGCTGCAGATTCGCAAAACGGGTTGGAGTTTGTCATGACAACTGTTTCCACGAGTTTTGAGAAATTTTGCGAAATTTTGCGGAGGGAACTGGTGGCTAAGCACAGACACAACCACTTAGCCCTTTGCATCTTCCCACTTCCACACTTATCAAAATGACACTACTAGGGATCCTTCCTAAGCGGCTTCCACATCTAATTTCCGAAAGCAGTACGTGCAAGTATCACCACAAATCTTCAACAACACTAGGCATTGACTTGCACGCCAAACTAGGCTGCCAACATTGCTACTCTGCCACCATTCGACATACTTTGACAGATACTTCAACGGAGACTTTGTAGGGGCACAAAAACAATGCCTAGACTTGCCAGTGGACCGCCCTGAATACTTTGAGGTTCTTGTAGAGTTCATGCTCGGCGGTAGTGTTACGGAAGCTGCTGCTAAACCTTCACTTGAATACCGTACGATGTCGATGCATGAAGATCATAAAGACTGAAACTTGAATTGGAGTGCTCAGTGGGAGATGGAGTAGCTCAAGTACAATGATAAGTACGGACTTGGAGAGGCGGGCACCGACGTCGTGAAGAGCAACCTAAAATACCTCCTTAACAAGTATCTCCTGCACGACCATCAAGTCGGGCTGGTGTATCCTGTGGTGCCTTACGGAAACATTCTTCGGCCGTTTGTCTGGGATGCTCATATGTAGTCAGTGATTAAAAACTCAGGCGGACATCTGGACGGGAAAATAAATATCGCTTAGAAATCATCGGATATTGTCCCCGGGTTCACAGCTGATGTATTGAATGGGATGTGGAAGGGAATGAAAAAGATGACCTGTCAGGGGGTAACTGTGGATAAAGAGCGTGGCCAGAAGAAATATTAGCCGAAAGATTGATACAGACCAGATCACCTGACACAATGAAACCAGGGGGGAGGATTGCCGCCGAGGAGCATGGTTATATACTACTTCGGTTCCTTATTGATGGCTGGGAAAAAGAGTGGAGGTTACAGCTGGGGAGTTAGGCGCTGTTTTTCCATGGCGTACGAAAATATAGTATTGTATATAAGTTAGGCCATGCATTACATCTACCATATGTCAAAGCCCTTGACACGTGAAATTGTGAAGAAGAAGCAGAGTAGGCTCAGACTGGATCTCATTAGTAGTAACATGTAGTGATATACAGCGGCAGGTGATTTCATCAAACATTGCGCTCGGGTATGGAGATGCAAACATGGAAACAACTCACGAAGGTCAGCAAGGTCAAATAAGAACATGAACCCACTTGGGCCACTAAGTTCGAGCTTCTTCATGGGCATCTGGAGCCAGAACCCGAAGCAAGTTTGCTTGGCTTCGATCATGCTGTCATCTTTCGTGAACTGTCAATGGAAGCCCACCGTTGCTACGGGGATTGGTGGCTTGGCTTGGCCATATATGTGCAACTATGCACGTACTCAGTTCGAGGCATTCCAAGTCGAACGCTGCTTCGGTGGAAATTTGTGAGGGAGACTCAAACACTCGAGTTGCCTAAGGATTGTCCAGAACACTTCGACGTCCTCGTCAATTTTCTGCTAATCGGCAGTGTTTAGATGACACAATTGGGGCAGCACGTTACAATTGGTCGTTGTTCAGTGGCGCGATTGAAGCCGATAGAGCGAGTGCCAGATTAGAGATAAAGTTTCTTGAGTATGCGGACAAATATGGTCCTTGGTAAGGCAGCATCTCATGTTATATTATTCACTTGAAGGATAACTAGCTCATGAACAGCTTGACACTGGATGAGGCCAGTTTTGTCTACCGCGCAGTACCGCGAGAATATCGGCTCTGGAAATTGTTACGAGCGCAAGAATTGGTCATCCTTACTGCGTGGAAGACCTGAAGCCATTCTTACCAAGGCCCAAATTCGTCACTGACGAATTCCGCAGCATTCCAGGACTTGCTGTCGAGGTGAGGACTTCGCTGTGGAGAGGAGTGCCGAGTCCGACATGGAAGGATTCTCGGGTTAGTGCAACAACTAACAGAAGTTAGCTTTATGGCAGCCAAGTCTATAAGTTGTCAGCTATATTAGGCAAGAGTGCCAATATAGAGATACATATCAATAAATTTAAAGGCTAAGTGTCCCGTCATGTCATTCATTAGATCATCAATTGCCCACCGAGCAGCTTACTGAGGTCTCAAACACCTTCGCATACACTTTTTCCACCTTTTCCACTTTTTCCACCGCTTCCACCGGCGCAGGAAGGAAACTGTTCCAGGACTCAACCTCTATTCTCCTTCCGCGCCCACAATGATTCCTGTATGTTGCTTTGCCATCCACCAGCTCTTGAATTGAGCATGTTGATCTGTTTGAACGATGTCACCTCACTCAAGCCCACAACGCGTCAACCCACCTCGATACGCACTCTTATCGCGGCCGAATTTATACATCAGGTAGACGTGCCAATCGGATTGGGAAAGCATCGCACATACGCCAAAGAGATCGTCCGCAGCAAGATAGCAGCATCCACCACCGACGACTATAGTCCCCTTTCTGCCCATTGGGCCACTCGTCCTAAATGTTGGTTTCGGAATGCTTTGAGGTCGTCTTTGCTAAGCTTCTTAAGAGATGAGTGCCTTTGCTCGGCCTAGACCGTGTTAGACTGATAGGCAAACTTCCAGGTAAGTCAAATAAGCGATGTCCGCATTGTTTCATAGACCACGACCTCTAGGAACGTTCGCTCGTATTCATTTCCGCGCCAACACATATAATAGTTGCGCTCTCTCATTGGTCTTCATAGCTGCGGACGGTAAAGTGAGTGGGTTTGCAGTGACCCAAAGTGTGTGAAGGTCGAGATTATAGTCTTTATACTTAGCCAAAGCATTTGGGTAGCTTGGATGTCCATTGGGTTGTTTGGAATTCATGTTTGTTCGTTATAAGCCGTGCTTTGTGTTGGGCGAAGGACTCCAGAAGTCGGTTGAGATTATTGCCGCTGGTGTCCTTTTATCATGCCATTCTCTCCCAAACCGTGGAATGTGACCGGCTTGAAGTATCGATCACAGTGCTCGAAGGTCAGTGGTCAGTCTTCATGAAATCCATGCGCCAAATGAACTGGCTGGCGAGCTGAATGTCCATTAGAAGATCGATGTGACTGACTAGTCTTGCTGACTGGGTCCACAACATGGTGAGATACAATCAGGTTTGTCAATCGCCGATCCGTATCGTCTATAGTATACGTCTGCAGATTGCCTTGGCTGACTTGGTCCGCAGCATGGTCAGATACACTCAAGTTTGCCAAGCCCCGCCCCATATGTCTACCGTATAGCTCTGCAGATTACCAGACAAAACATGTTCCGAGCCATACCTTGGAGTGTGAGCAACATCGTGTCAAGTCACAACACGATCAAAGCTTCATCTTTGTTTGATCCTCCCGGTTACACCCATCAATCATAAGCTCCAGGCTTCGGCCTAGTAGATAGCGGTATGGGCGGCGGCGCACCCACACTTGATAATCTAGCACTCAAATTCGGTTTCTTCATCGGCGGAGGAGGCTTCTTCTTTCCCAGAACTGCAGTCACTGGCGTCCCAGGCTCTGACGTCTGAGGTCTAGCTGCCGCGTAAGATCCAACTTTGTCAGAGATCCCATACTTGGTATTCAGCTTATTCGCAGACTGCCATCCAGACTGAACCTGCTCACCATGGCGTTCTCTGAAGTTGTTTGCTGTGCTGGCAGCTGCCCTCGCATCGCTCAATGATACAGACGATGGGTCGTTTCTGAACGCCGAAGCAGTACTGAATGCTTCCTGCTTCTGAGCCATTGTAGTGCCTTCGGATGGGCTCCTCGGGGTGGTAGAAGAGGGGTTGAGATGTGAGAATCGTGATTGTAGCTCGTTGAGCTGAGATGCATTACCTACTTGTCCAGGCGTAGGTTTCGTCGGTGAGGATGACGGGGGAGGAAGCGGTGGTTTTCTCCCTTCAATTCCAAACGCTGACACAGAGATCCCCGCTGCCCCGAGCCTATCCATAGTTCTCTGATTGATTATCCCTTTATGTGCATCCTGGTCTGGCGTAGAGTTTGGATGAGAGCTGACTGGACCTGAATTCTGTCTCGGAGGCAAGCGCGGAGGTAGACCTGGAGGCTTGCCCCTCGCTGGAACTTGAAGTGGCGAAGACGTAGTAGGAGTACGCCCATCTGCACCATCACTTCTCCCAGGTGGCGGTAGTAGATTCCTTGTAGATAGCCCCGTTGTGTCCGCGCGATAAGGTACTGAAGGCTTCCGTACCGCCTCCTCTGCCTGTCTTTGCTCTTCCTCTCGTTCTGCTGCTCGTCTAGCAGATATTTCATCTCGCTGAATTGGCGCTCCAAGTTCCGACCTATTTGGTGTAATCTGGTTCCTGGCATTCAAATCAGCGACGGTCGTGAAGACGATCCGCAAATTAGCACTTACTGCAGAGCAGCACCTCCGTGATAATTTACGTGCTTCGGCGGCGGACCAAAGGCAGATGGATCTTTGAGTGCCCCCAATGGTCTAGCAATGCGTTCCTCTGAGCCAGAGTCTTTGCCTTTGCCCATCCCGAGCTTCCCAGTAACGCCGGACACTTTACCTTGCCATCCTTCTTTCTTAGGAGCACTGCTGGAGCTACTTGAGTCTTTGGACCTGCCAGGCACCGCATCCTTGACCTTGTTTCTTATTCCCAGACCGGTGATTGTAGACATCGGAAGCGTTAGTATATTTCTGGGTAGAGCACCGCACGATTAAATATGTAGAAGGCTGGTGGTTTATGCGACGTTGATTTGATTATTAGGCTAGGGGTGGGAATAGTCAATATCTCGTGCTACATATTAAGTCACGAGTAAGCCTTGTGAATTATTTGCTCTTGAAGCCTCCAATTTGTCTACATCTCTGTGCATTATCAACATGTTTTGTTAGCGTGTCTGAGCAGAGCCGTCAGAATATAAATATTTATGAGGAGACATGATATCTTAAGTCGTATCTTAAGCTTCAAAATATCTACAGAGTCGTGTTTTCCTTGTCGGCACGTGTTATTTTCAAGAACCTCTTCCACTAAGTTAGAACATGTCTGTCTATTACAGAAGCCTGTGATCATGCTCATGACTTTGACTGAAGAACAGATATCTTCGTCTCAGCTCAGTTTCCGGCAGTATCTCTTTACATAGTCAACTATTCTTGAGACAAGCTAGACAGGCGGCGATCAGGTCTTCTACCTGAAAGCCCACCACCGCGACCTCGACACCTCGGTGCCATCTGACGTTTTGCTAGCTGCCTGTCATAAGCGTCAGCCAAGTGCAGCGTCACTATAAATTGCAGTATTTGCTTCGATGACTTGCGCTATCAGGTACTTGATAATATCTACTACGCAGACCATTCCACATAAGTGGTCATCTCAGGCTCAAGTTTCAAGGCTTTTCAGTTTCCATATCATCCTGACGGAACGATCCTGCTGAATTGTGATCAGATCAACGCAGAAGCTCCGCGGGAGGAAGCGTGTCTGTGTTGATCATGATCGAGCATGAGGTACTGATATTACATTTCCTCATAGTCAAAGTTTCTTCTCCCCTTTTGTTTTGCTGAGAACGATCTATGTTCGGAGTGTAACCTCGGGCTCGACCAGTCTCGTCATCGCATACATCTATGAAAAAAGTGTTATCACACGATCTACCCTGGAGCTGCAGGTGTGCTCTGCTATGTTTTTTTGGTTGTTCGGCATTACCAATCACAGAGAATAGCTCATTCAGATTTCGCGATTGGCGTGCGATTTGTTGTAGTGAGACATCGTAACGTAGCTCAGCAGTTCGCGTGATGGCATGAATCAGGAGTGTTGTTTTGCTCCCCTGGTACAGCTACGTGGAACAAATGATGCATGAAACAGCAACTTTTTGCGCGACGCGATTTCTCCCCTAACCTTCCTTACCAATATTACAACCATGCCACCACAACGCATATCTCTCGGTCCTATTAGCGACGATCGGCTTCCTGGGCAGCACCCTTCACCGTATGCTCGAGGAGGAATCGCAGGGAAGGCTGAAGAAGGTGCCACTCCGGCTAAAATCGCAAAAGAGCTCCAGCTCGAATATTCGACTGTATTTCGTAGAATACAAAGGGACTTAGAACGGCGCGAAGGCAAGTCCCTCCCTCGAATGCCTCGAAAGATATCATATTTCGAACGCGACGAACGCGTTCTACTTCGGCATGCGCGTCTCAACCCAGAGGATTCTTACGAGCAAGCGATAAAGGCATGTGGTTTGAGGTGTAACAGGGACACGGTTCAAAAGATCCTAGCCCATCATGGTATTGCGAACCGGAAGGCTAAGCGAAGGCCATTTCTTACAGAGGAGAATGCAGCAAAGCGGCTTGCTTGGTGCCTCGAACGACCCTGGACTACAGAGGATTGGGCTCTTGTAGTGTGGTCCAACGAGTGTTCGATAGAGCGAGGGAGGGGTAAAAACGACGAATGGTGTTTTCGTAACTATATGTCTGAGATCCACCAAATATTCTAGAGAAGTAGTCTTCGGACAAATACAAAGGGAAAACGTAGAACAGTATGAAATAGAAGGACCTGGAAGAAGCCACTCTGACTTTCTTGGCCTAGTCGTCAGTGCTTAGCGATGGCCTTAGACCGAGCATCCACATAGGTTCAAATCCTCACAGCATCATCAAGCTTGGAAACAGCTGCACGAGTCTCCATTCCAAAGGCTTGAAATATGTCGCGGAAAGCGTTCAGCCCCTTCACCCAGCCGACGCCGGTAAGATCGGAATAAATATAATATTTTTGGAAGTTCGAAACTGAAAGACTGACAGATCATCAAATAGAAGGGTAATTCTGATACTTTTGGTGGATCGCGGTCTAAACCGGTAAGGAGCTTGTCACAAGGAGTGAAGTGCTCATCACGGGCAACTTGAGACGAGTGGTACTCAAATTACAGGCTGGCTGCATTGTCATTCTCGGTAGCAGCTATCATAATTTGGCACCCAGTTTCCAGGGTGACTTGGTGCGTTTACTCAGCGAGCTTGAGATCATGGTATTCCAACCTAGTGGCCAATTCCCCATCGAGGACATCGTAAAATTCGGTAGCGTAAGCTCGAACGAGGCTGATTTCTTCGTTGGAGGGATTGTACTTGACGAAGGCATCCGCAACCCCCCCCCCCCCTGCAAGCTTGGATATACACGGGTATCTACTAATATTGTGTTGAAGCAATTCAGTGATAGAGGGTGACCGAAAATCGGTCTCTCGCTTATTCCAGTCACGGCTTGTAAAGGACCCTGGTTTCTGAAGCATTGGTGTAGCCTATGTCAGGAGCTGGATCGAGGTTACCACGTTGTAAGAAAATTCCAATGCACCACCAGTGTGTCGCATCTTTCTGGTGATAATTGATGTAGCCACTGAATGTCTTGGGTCCAAAATGTCGAAGGTAGGTAGGTCGATACTTTTAGCCACGGGAGTAGGTGCTGTGTCCTCGACAGCTGTCTAAATCTGTTATATATGAGATCCTCTAGGCTTCGGTAGACTTGGGCACTCCATTGGTGGAAAGTGCGGTCACTAGGAGCTGTGTAACATTGAAGCTATACAAAGTATTGTTGCTTTGCTATAGCTAATTTACACTCCACTGTCAGTGTCGTGAGATTCCAAAGTCTTGTCATTCATCCCGCTTTGCGGGTACTTGGTTGATATCGATGTTGACATTGCCGCAGTTGAACGCTGCGAAATACGACATTGCTTCTGATATTCCAAAAGATTAGATGTCGGAAACCTACGTGGGTGACGTTTGCATGAGCTGGAAAGGCAGTAGTATATTCGCGGTGCACTGTGAACTTCAAGGGCTTGTCGGTCGATGGGGCCTTTGTCACCAAAGTGAGGATGTTTGCAATGCTGGACTGAACAAAAATCAGGCTCGGTGTGCATCAACTCATGTTTTCTACTTTGTATAAGTAAGTGATTGATGTTGACCCCAGGAGGAGACTTGATGAACCGTAATGCAGACTCAGTGGGAACGTGCGGTCTGAACACTCCGGACGTGGACATCGTTGCAAAGCGATTGCGGTCTTCCCGGAAAATCCAGACGTACTGTTGCCATCTGTGGCCATGTTGTGATAAACAAATATTTTCGAGGAAGGTTGCCTGAGAGAAGCAACATTCCCAGGAAGCTAAGACGCATCCGTGATAACTTGCAGGGTATCTCAAGCCACTCACGTCTTTCATCAAAACCTTGACGTGTAGAACCAGGGTTGGTGTCTGGGTTATTGGTGAAAATTGGTAGGAATAACGAATTGCTGTTATCGAGGCCAACACCTCGAACAGAAGTTGCGTAAAGTAAGAAAGGAGCCTAAGCCACTATGGGTCTCCAATGGGTCTCCATATTAAAAAAGTGAGTACGACTGTACGAGTGTACTATGGAAAGAGAAAGTTGTGGCAATCTTTAAGTCGCCTAGGAAGACCAGACGAAATACTGATTTCATGGGGCATTTAAGGCGTTACAAGCTCGACGTGTGTCAAAGTGATTGGCTGACATCTGTTTCTCCATCGCAGCAGATTAACTATAACCACATAACCTGAAATTCGCCCTGCTTTTTGGCCCAACTGTCAATATTGTGGAGCGATTGGCCCCATCAATAGCACAAATTGCCTCGTGGATGAGGAAGCAACGCAATACGTATTCAGATCTGCCTACACATGTCGCGCATTATGTGTTTCGGGGAGGCAGGCATTCCGCTCACAGGGAAGAGGAACGGTTGATATGATGTTGCGCAGTTGACATATGGTCCTCCCGTGAAATCCTGCCACCATCATGTTAACAACGTACAGTTCCCAGCAATTTCTGCGTAGACTTACCTCACAAATTGCAGATACTCGACCATTAAGAACGGCATACTCTCGCTGATTCACAGAACGGTAGCGAAACATATGCAACAGTTGTGTGCAGTGGCGAACGACACAAAATGAGGGTTGTTCACAGTGCACTACGCTACCCGTTTCTCCTCCACGCAAGCTATATTGAGATTCTCCGTGTGTTCATCAACTTACAGTCTTCTCGGGCCCGCAAAGCAACTTCTAACTTGGTGCAATGTATGGATTCCAAAAGACTGCCTGCTGCCGCGCAATTGAATTGATGAACTGCAACACTGGCTCGCGCAAGATTTTTGCAAAGTGAGGCACTCAAGGAGAATAAGAGCATCGAACAGTACAGACCAAGATGAGACGTACAAGACTAGAATTCAGCAAACAGATGTGAGTTCGCGATCTAACATGGAAAGAGAAAGGAGTATGGTGAAATAGTGAATTTGAACCAGTTGCCAGCCATTAGCATTTAGGCGTTTCTAGCCTCAACACGAAATGCCACGACTGGGTTGAAGTGAGTTTTTAGAAACCATTCACACCCTTCAATAGCCTCATTCTTTCCAGTCGCATCGCCGAGCAAGACTATGAAGCCACTGCTGTGAATTAGTATGTCAAAAATTCAGTGTAGAACGTGCAAAAGACAGATTCCAGAACTCGTCGTTTTCGAATGATCTTGGAGAACTCACTGTGATGCCTCAGAACAAACCCTCACCACCGCTTGTCCCCCAGCATCATGCATCCGACACCCTATAAATACACTGTCATCCACCAACGGATCCTCCGTTCCCGCCGTAGACAGCATCGGTGGCAACCTCCCCTTATACTCCTTCAAATCGCGATACAAGGGTGAGATATCCGGGTGCGTTCTGATATCGCCTTGCTGTCTTGGCTCGAGAGCCAGCGCTGACAGGTAAGGCCAATCGTTTATCTGAGGCAGAAAAAAAGGCGAGGAAAGAAAGTTGTTAATGAAGCGCATTATGAGCTCCGTGTCGAGGGGGAGTCGGCGACTTAAGTTCGGCGCTGAGCGCGTGAATAAGAGGTCGTAGCAGCGAAAGTGAAGAAGACCGTTGAGACGATGCTCGGGAAGATTGTCGAGGAGACGGAATGCGGTGAGAATCGAGAGATGAGCTCCTGCTGACTTGTCAAGATGTGTTAAATTTTTATTTTAATTATTTTAATTTTTGGTGCGTATATGGACGGAGGAAAACACGTGAATGCTTTCAGATATAGCTATACTTAGAGTTGCCAAGAACATAGGCCCATTCATAAAATCTCTGAACTTTGAGATATCCATCATCAAGGTGAGGATGGAGAAAGGACTGTGCTGACCAAACGTACCTCGCCTCCGAGAAACTTCAACGGTCCATCATATTTTCCAACCAAAGTTTTGAACAGATACTCGGTGACATTGAAGCAGTCCTGTGGACCGCATGGGAACGGGTGTTCTGGCGCCAGTCGGTACCTGGCAGAGATGAACGCGATATCATCAGGGTCGGCATACTTGGGCATGAGGCTACCAGCGGAGTGTTCATCTCAAAGAATATGACTCCCACCATGTGTACTATCCTCCGGCTAGCAAAAAAATCGATAAATGAGCGAAGAGGTAGGTATGCAATGCAACAATAGAGCAGCAGAGGTATCCATGACAATTGTTTGTTTCGGGTGCCTAGAGTAGCTCACAACTCTTTTGTCTCCTGAAAATGGATTTGTACTGAGCAAGTGAACCTACTGGAGAAGTGTGCCCTGGAAATTTTTGCGATTTTCTGCCGATTTTCTGTTCGTTGGGTAGACTAGACGACATGGAATCATTTGTTGTGGTTCATGAGGTGGAATTTTGATATCAAGAGCAAATGAAAAGCAATGGCTGCAGTGGAAAACCAGTGTTATTGCGTCTTCGCGTCTCTATAGTTTTCCGCACCGATCTAGACAATTGTGAGCTGCGAAATTCGCTCTCTTCGAGAACGTACACCGACGACTACAAAGACAATTCAGAAACCTCATACCATGTTGGAACATTACCGTAGGCCTCAGATGATTGGCCGTTGGCGAGTTTAAATTCGTCCAGCATCATGGTGGAAATTTTCTTCGTAATTGACGAAAACATCAGATCATGTGCCCATTGCAGCGACGATTTGGTCTGCTTTTAATAAAGCATGCTGGGAGCAAATACTTAATGCTGCTCAGGATACCCATGAGCAGAAGGCTGTGACGGAGAATGAGTCCTCCATGTCTTACCAAGATCTGATCCAAGGGACTGGACAATCAGATATCCGATCGAATTACTGAGGTCCAGAGATTAGCGAAATTATAAGGCGATGGTTTTGTGATTGCTTTTTTTTTTTACTGAGAAGGGTTTTCACCACCCAATCCAGATAGGTCCGTTGGGGGGCGTTCTTCTAGACTTGTATCAATCCACGAATAAGCAAAGTCTCGAGATCGATGATCGTACATCAAGACACGGAGACCGGACGAGGAGCACTCAGAACTAATGTTCGAGTCACAATCTGCTATGCAATCCCATAGATTTGATCATGTCGTGTCTTCTCATTACTTGCTTCATTCCTTTGCGACCAAGCATATCGTTCTTGTGGAACCTCGGATAAGCTATTGGTTGGTCCTGTACCTCAGCCCTGCCGAGTTGAGATGCTAGAATGCGATCTATCTCCTGACAGATCTTTGGAAACGATTTGAAGCGTGCTTGGCAGGTGACCGTCTTCTCTTCCCGGATGTGTCTTGCCCTACAACTGCCGTCTTGCCATAATAGATCAGAGCAATGATTGTCTTCAGAGGAAGCGCTGCAATGGTAGTAAACGCGTGTAGAGGTAGTACAATGGAAGCTGCGATCCACTCTATTATGGTGGCGGTGAAGCCTTGTTGTCTCTGTCCATTATTAGCGGCAGCAGCGGCAAGGGATATTGCATCGTTCAATCGAGCTTCCAAGCCCAATAACCTGGACTCGGTCTGGAACGTATGCAATGTAGCTCTTTTCTCGTATCGTCGTACAGTGCGATTCAGTGCATCGAGATCTGGTTGTAGATTTCGTCGAACTTCTGTAATGAGAACAGCAGACTGTTTCCTATTCAACGTTGCCTCAGCGATGTTCATCGGCGCTTCTGCTATGAAGCTTCTCGCCTCGAGATCCTCCAACCTTCGCAAGAGATCCTTTGTAAGATCCGGCTTCTCTTCTGTGTTGTCATATGGATTTGAAGCGACGATCCTCTGTAGATGCATTGTTCTAGAACGGATCAATTTCACTATATGTGCCATCGGCCGCAACTCAGAGGCTAGAACAAAGATCGTCAAATTGTAGTCGGAAATCAGGCCCTCCGATGACCTGGATAACTGGGATCTTATGGTATGTAGCATATATGCGCCGAACAGCGGGAAAATAAAGCATGACAGTAGCGCAAGAACTTCATGTCGGTGGAGTTCCTTAGTAGCAGCTTTGTGGGCAGGTAGTCTTCGAAGTGGTTTGGCGCCAGGTTTCGGTGCAGCTTCCTCCTCTGGCACCTCATCCAATGTACCTTGGGAGAAGCTCAACACGTTCTCATCATCGCTATCTTCCATTATCACCGTCTCCGCATTACATTCTTCTTTCTTGCGTATCGATTGTGCGGAGTGATACCAGTCCCTAAAACAATTTAATATACGATGATAGCCTCAATGGAGACACCGATTACCAGGGCACTCTCACACTCCAGTTCAGGAAAACTGCTGCCAGCCCCAACAACATGATATCTGTAATCACGGAGCTTCCATTCTTGAACATCAGACCTCCAATGGCAGGAAGCAACGCGAATGCTAACGGCGCTGAATGCCATGGTGAAGTCTCCTGTCCAACCTCTACATCCACCCCGCCGGGCTTGGGTGAGAGCAGATCATCTGTAGACGATCTGAATGACTTTCTGGACTCATTGAGGGAGTATTCGCTGAAGTTCGAGCTTCTTCGTCGCGCTGCATCTGTGCCTATAGCTTCTGTTGCGCTACGTTTGACGCCAGGGGTTGGAGGGTCAAATGATGTAGACAAGCGGTTTATGGGCGCTCTGTGTCGAAGCGGAGCACTCTCATCAACAGCCAGCACCTTGCGCAAAGGCGTTCGTGCCGATAGTCCTGGACTGGAATCATCTGGCATTGAGACAGGGTTTGGGTGGTGATGAAAGCTGGGGAATTGGGGCCAGAATGCTTCGCTTGGCGTGACGAGGATTACCACCAGGATTAGAGCTAGGTAGAACTTTGATGGGACTGGCTGCTGACCTGACAGGTGAATATGTGTTCCAAATGGAATGAGAATTAGAATTAGTGATGATATATAGATGTACAGAATTTATACCCTAAGCCGATATGCGTTAGGGCTATATTCCCGTTAGTGCAATATTGTTTCCCGTCACAATTGAAACACCATACAATATGCGATATTAGAGATATCATCTCAATTTTCTGACATATCGTCTCATCGTAGCTTTTATACCGAATACTGCCTCATCAACATGGCACGGAAGCAGCAGATTCGTAAAAAGCAGCGACGTGCTTTGCGTACCTGGGTACATAACCAACATCCTCGCTCTCCTCAAGAGGTCTGTATCGAGTGGTTTTCAAATCATCAACAATTCAGCTACAAGATCAGCCAGTCAACAGTCTCAGATTCTCTTTCGCGCCATTATGGTTATCTTGATAACTCTGCTGTTAGTTCTACCAACCGTATTAGAGTTGATGCAGGGCAGCGGCCTGACATTGAGAGACTGCTTTATTCGTGGCAGCTACTAGCTGAAGAGAACGGCAGTACAACAAGTTCAGAGCCTCTACAGCATAAGGCGCAGCAGATCTGACAGCAATTATCTCAGTACTCTGACCTGCCCTACCCCGAATTTGGACTGGTGCTTGTACTTATACAACCTGAGTCATGCTTCAAGGGGCAGTAGCCTTGCGGATGGATCTAAAGAACTCATGAAGTTTCTAGTTTGGAAGTCTGTAAAAACATAAACACTACAAGTAGATACATAAGACTGTTGTTACGCATCTTGGCCAGCACCGTTCGAAAGCTCAATAAAATAGGTAAGTAGGTCAATGTTCGGGTAGCAGAGCACGAGTTCGTATTATGATATAGCAATCCACCATGACCAGAAGGCCGATAATATGCAACGCTTATCCCAAAATAGATTCATATATAACCACCAGATCCTCGTCTCAACCACCTAGTCCACCCTCGTCTCATTGTTCCTCCCCAAGGTACTAGGACTGTTTGGGCTCTTCAAATCTTCATCATCACTTATCAACCCCTGTAACTCAAACTCCTCGGCATCCCTAATCTGCCTAGACGCGGTATTCCTCTGATGCCCATTAATTCTAGGCAATCTCGGTGGTGCCTCGATATCCTTGGGAGGAACAGGCGGGGTGGCATTGATTGCGTAGAGATGGAGAAGTATGTTGGTGAGAAGGAACAGAATAAAAGAGAAGCTGTAGATAACAAGGACGTAGGAAACATGCGAGATTCCTGCGTCGGATACAAGCTGCATCTGCTCTTCTGTTGCTCCCATGAAGAGAAAACCTGATGCGTATAACAACTGTATTTTATTAGCACACGCTTGGATGAGCGAGTAAGATCTCAACTTACGAATGGCGGAATGTATTGCCAGCTGTTAGCATCTCCTTCGCTCGAAATAGTATTCGCATCCTTCAGTACAAATGCGATTTCCATGATTCTTGTAGCTCCAGCCGCTATAAGCGTATATCCGAATGCCGTGTGAACCTTGGTACTGAGCATCAAATGCTGGGGGTGTGCTGACATGCCCCAGCCTGTAAGCAAGATGACAAAGCCCGGTATGAAGTTTCTTTTAGGAGAACCATCTCTCTTCCTGCTCAGCCAGACTCCAGTAAGACCAGCTGCCCACCAAATGATACCCATGGTAGTGTGCTGTATATCGTTGGCTACCCAAGGACCTCCCCATCTGTGCTCCGTGAAAGTATTGACGCATCCCCATGCTGCAATGAGCGCAGAATCAAAGAATTCCTGTGATCGTCCAGTGCGTTTGAGCCAATTCTGTCCGACAAGCATAATAAGTGTTAAAAGAATGCCGTATCCGATAAAAGCGCTGCCCATGATAAAATGTGCAAGACATTGCCCAAGGTGATCCTCTCGACAAAAACCCAGGGCCGTTATCCCACCAAAGAGCATTTGTATCCAGGAGACGACTGGCATCAGTTTGCCCACAATTCCGTGCCCATAGACGGCTACCTTTCGAATCTTGCCGTGGAATCCGTTCGTGGTATGAAGCTTGAGGTAGATGCCGAAGACGATTTGGACAATGAGCATCAACATCAAGCTATTGGCGAATGAGGCGTGGATGTTCGATGAGAATGTTCTTCCTCTGTGCAAATGCCCCATAAAGTATCCCACCACAGCCAATACGACCCCGAAAACTTGTACCGGCACATGCCATCGATTCCTCACAATCTGCACACATCAATATCTGCCTCTCCCATATATCAAGCTTGAATACTCACACCTAGCACCATCCCAGCTGGAAATATGATGCCAAAGGTCACCATCATAATAAGTATATGCGCCCATAACATCGAGTCCTGCATCATCCGTCAACAATCCGCCCTATGTACTCGACCACAACATACCAATGGCTCGGCGCTCATGACCTTTCCTTCAGGTATCTCTGACATGTCGTGTCCGTGTGCGTCGACTCTCGATCCAAGAAGTATAGTCGCTGCCACCAGAAAGCTGGTAATGTACATCCTAGGTAAAGGCATTGTCTGAGATGCAGCGCCTCTTCCCCTGAAATGTCTCCACCGGCCTCGGACTCCAGCGTCCTACGCAGACGTTCTGATGCGTGTTCAGCGGCGCCTACAACTAGCAATAGAGCCACCACTTCGATTTGTGTTTGCTGCGGAGAGAGCTGGGCTGGTAGTCTGATTATTCCGTAGGTTGCACAGAATGCCAAGTTGAGGCTTTCGAGAGATGCAAAAAATCGCAATTGAAGTCGTAAGCGTTTGTCCAATTGGCAAAAAGGGCATCCACTCGTAAACGTCACGTGAATACGAGATGTTCTCGTGCAAGTCAATCTCGGCCTTCTTTCACTTTGTTTTTGCGATCCAGATTTCCTTTGTGATGAGAATGTACTAAATACTAAGCTGTGCTAATAACGGTGAAACAGAGCGTGCCATTACGCAGGCGCATATAATAGACTCATTCCTGTTCCCGGTCACGAAGACATCAACTTTTATCAGCAAGGACACTCGAGACCCCATTAGTACCTTGGTTCTCCTCAAGTCTGGAGTTCTTATCTTGAACATTACATGTGCGGTTCCAACAAGAGGTGTAGCAGTATCAAAAAGATGAACTTCAATGGGAATCTTGATGGAAAATCGCTCCGTCCTGATGGAAGCCCAGAGATCTTCCTTATCTCGATGGTGCGTTAGAAAATATCCTATGTGGATGATCTGGCAGACTTCCATGGGTTACGCAAACCCAGTTCTCAAATGGGAATGGAGACAGAAGTAGGATCGGTCAGGTCTACTTAAACTCACGCCAGCATGAGAAAACCACTTGAGGAGTTTCGAAACACTTGGAGGTGCTTTATGTATAAGCAGTTGTACGCATACAGTTCCGCTGAGAGACTGCATCAAATCTCAGCATTACATTACTATGGACGGAGTCGGCAGCATTCGTTAGATGACCGGTAGGGATTTCAGTGACGTCGGGGTAGCCGGTTCAACGGACCATGTACTCCAGTCGGGGGCACTTGGCCACGGCGGTCACAACGGGCTTCAACAATCTCTTCGACTTCCCACCCTTGTAGTCCTTTGACCTCGACAGGCGGCTGCGGGTCTTGTTCCTGGCCAGGCAGCACGCCACATTACAATCTATCCACTCTCGGGGAAGTAGACCGTTACCAGAAGTCTATTAGACAGAATATCGCAATCAAGGAATACCAACCAATTTACAATAGTTCAAACAAAAAATGGAAGCCAGGGAGGGAGAAGGGGGTGCTGCCCCTGGCAACATTGGAAAATTGTCGACAATCCTGGGAAGCCTAAGCAGAGAGGGTTCAGCTCGATCTGCACGAGATCAAACACCTGAAGTAGATGAAGGAAGGATTGGACTGACTATGGCCGAAAAATCTGGCAGCAACTGAAGCTCGTATCGTTGAGCTCGAGGAGTTGAGCCGCCAGCGAGCCGAATTGGCTGCTGCTGAAACTCGCCTAAACAGCTTGCTTCAGGGTTTGCAGAATCCAGGGAATATCGGTCCGGGCCAAGTCGGCCCAGTGAATGCAAAAGAGCCGACAGGATTTCGACCTCCCAAAACCAGTCAGTCACCTTTTAGTCTACAAAGGGGCCATAATTGAGGAAGCCAACGACTTCTTTTTGGGCTTTGCTAAATCTCGCCTGCACGGGCCACATATCCTCCGATCGGAGTGCCTAGTAATTTGTATGCGCTCGTGATCACCATCTGAGAATTTCACCAGGATCGTGATTTTTGAGGCTTTCGATGATCCTGAATGCCGCCGCTCTCGCTGTCGCCAGCTAAGTCTAAAGCAAATCCACAACCACTTGGCCCTGCCTTTCTCGCAGCTTTTATAAGGATCACCAGGCTATATTTGCTGCCTTTCAACCCAACGCTCATGATTACGGATGTGCAATTATGTGTAAGTACATCCTATTTGCGTTGTATGGACTGTACAAGTAGTATACGAATGCCACAACCACAGGCCTTCAATTGCCTCTATACACCCAGCTCACTGAATTGCCTCTATTACTCCTGAGATCATTGATCTTATCATTGCCGCGGCGAGAACTGGCCAAACAACAGAAGCCTTTCTCTCACAACTAAGCAAAACACGCCTAGAGGTGACTTTAAAGCCAAAGGATATATCCAATATTCTCCAGACCGCCCGTATTAAGCAACTTGATGGGAAATCTTCACTGTGTTGGCTCTTAAGTGTATAAAATAAGTCTTAGACTGCACATTAACTAACAAATTTTATAGGAACTTAAAGAGAAGGACTTTAAGCCACAACACTCCTTTGAAGATAATCACCTTACTCGACTATTTCTTCCTCCACACGTCTAGTTTTCAATGTTTAAGCAGAATCCTGATATCCCACTAGACTTATGCCTCCTGTCAGATCGTCAGTTAGATCATCCGTCTGATCTCCACTTGTTGATACAAGTACCGCTTAGGTGCGTAAAGGAGGGGATACTGCTAAGATAATAAGGGAGTGAGCGCCACATTGTCGATAGCTCTTTACGTAGTTCTTTACAGTTCAACCTGGGTTTTTGTTCTTGGTGGAAGGGTTGGAACCCATTTGGGTGCTCGGGCCAAGGCCAAGAATGCCAGAGTGGTATTATCTCCACAAGAGAGGTTCTATACTTTTCTACACTTTTCCTTTGCATTTGTCAGAAGCTAGCTTCTTGATGAGGTTGATAAGGTTCGGTGGATCTTATGTATGTAGATAAATAGGGAGGAATCCGCAGCATGCTGATTCCTTATGCACTTCTTAATTGAATTTAGAAACCACACCTTTTGAGCTATTCAAGGTTTGGCCTCTCACACTTGAGTCATCCTTGGCTAGGCCCATCACACGAATCGTTTCAACATGCCGTTGCTGAATATGTGTACAATCAATGGACCAAACAAGTTATTCAGTTCGGGCTTTGTTTCCTACTGTTGGTAATCATGGTGAGTCATCATGCCAACTATCATGTCTTGGCAACAACCCTCTTTATCTAGCTCTCTAGACATCACAACACCAAAATAGAACCCCTATTCGATCAGACCTGTGCTGTCTCCTTCACGTAAACGTTACTGAGTGTTACTGGGAAGTAAACAACACCTACAAAGCGAAACTGAAGAGGATTACAATTTGGTGATAATACATATTTACACAGCAATTGAGGCTGCTTATATTGAAGAGCCTCTTTCTACTTTAACCGATAGGGAACTAGCTCTTGTTGATTCTTTTGATACATACTTTTCAAATTCAGCGCATCTCCTTTGTTGGTGGCACGTTAACATAAACGTTCTAAGTAAGATTAAGGCGTTCTTTCCTAAGCTAATAAAGGATCTCGTTAATTACTGTAAAAGGGATTAGGAACAGGTATAGGATTAGGCATAGGAGCTGTCAAGGAATGGATATAGCATAGATTTGACTATAATAGATTCTCCAGGAAGGAAGAAGATCCAAGAGAACCTGGTTAAATATACAGACGCCAAGTACAAGCACGTGACATATAATACTCTACTGGAGCCCGAAAGCGAAGTGTATCGAAGTTGAGTGGACAAAGCCAAGCTAGGCCAGATTGAAAAGGCCAACTCCAAGGCCACAAGCTTGAATATCGAGGGATGCAGAAGTATTGCACTCAGTATAATACTACACCAAAAAGTCATACTCTAAGAGAGGTTTCAGTCAATTTACAAGCTGGGAAGGTTACTAGGGAGGTTACTAGGAAGTCAACAAGGGCACAACGACGTAAAAAAAAAGGTTTACGGGTGAAATAGCTGTAGTATAGCACTTTGTAAGGAGTAATTGCTCCAATTCACACGTTAGTAGCTCGTGAAATATCAAAAGCTTCCTTTTGAGGTGTAACAGGTAACTTCTCCTCAAAACCGCGCTAAATTGGAGAATCTGTATCAGTCAAGGGAACAGGTACATTTTCAGGTCCTGCCAAGCCCCAAGATAGGGGACAGCAGTCACGTGCCTACCTCAGAGAATGGCAGGAAGAGCCTACTACATCACTTCTAATTCCAAATGCCGGAGCACGACCAGCTGTAGCGACCACGTCATTCATCACCGCCACCGCCACACAAATCTGTCCCCGCGCGCAACGCGTTCACTCTTCCCCAACAGAGGCTCCAGCCAGTGAGTTAATTCTGGACTTGTAGATAGAACAACGAAGGGTTTTTAGCTCCTGCCAGGCGACTTTCCCCTCGTTGCACTTAAAGCCCCAGAGATTAGTCATGATCAGCGCACACAGATTCTCTGCAAGACGCTTAATAGAATTTCATTCATTCATCACTTCCAATTCACTACACACGCTTTGTACATTGTTGTCTTCCCCTCTCACTCTCTTTATACCTGATACAATTAAGATCATCGTCATTCATTGCAAACATACAACTGGTTATCAGAAACATGCAACCAGAGTTATGGATGATAGTCTATCCTGAGCATGGCATTGGATTGGAATTTGCTCGCCAGCTTCTTCGTGCTGGCCATACAGTGTTTGCCATCACAAGCTTCCTATATCCATGTCAGCGCCTGTATCGATTGGTGAACCATTAAAGTGACAGGCTCTTTGAGCTGCATTGCGACATCAGTACGAGTAGTCTATTACACATGTTGCTGTAGCGGCGATTGAGGTGGAGCTTGGAGCTGGGGCAAGATGATAGCTGCATGGAAAAACGATTGATATAGTGTTGATGAATGCTGTAATTCGCCAGTATCTGCATAGGAACTCTGACATTTGAATCCTAATCAACTCCTTCTATGCATACCGTACACGAAATCCTATCTTGGGGTTCAAACTCATGGTAGACATCCCATACTTCCATCCCTAACCACCCATCCACCATCGCAGTCTCATCTACCAAAACCACAAAAGAAAACCCAGGACCTTCCAAACATTCACCAACCACCTCCACACCAACACGATCAGTTCCATCGTCAAGACCGCCAGCTTCCTGAAGCTCCGAGTCCCCACGAGAACGCTCGTCTTCATGTCATCCTTCTCAGAGTCCGGCACCATATTCATTTCCCACAAAGGCGGATTCGGCGCCTACTCCTTCGCCAAAGCCGCCTTGCACCACGGGATCCGGCATCTCACCCCCGAATTCGTGCGTCAGCCAGCGCGTCAACCCCAGCCCCAAGCTTACCTCGCCTCTCCCCCTCCACGTAGGGAGGTCTGCTCCCACGCCCACGAACAAAGAATCAAACTCGTGAAAACCGACCGGGTTCCGATGATCAAGAGGGAGGCTGAGGATGGCACGATGTTCAAAGGCGAAGAGATTGCACCGGAACCTGAAAACAGGGAAACTGCATATTGTCACATTACGAATAGCAATTGCTGGTGTCAGCAATAGGTATACCATATTAGCATAGGCATCAGAAAGTTGCTTCCTACCACCGATTGAGGACAAGGAGCATACCAGTCAAAATCTTTGGAGGAAAACATATCATTCATGGCTCTTAACGCCTTGTGCGTCCAATCTTGGACTATCCTTCAAGACCGGCCCTCAGATCAATGCAAAACCTGCTTTGCAGCCAAAACATACAAGTCCAAACTATATCTCAGTAAAATGATTCCACCATCGTATCCTTCAGACTCGTGTTTATAGCTCCTGGTCCTTGATCCTCTCCTAATCTGAAGACGCTCTCGACGACACTGAGTTCCGTAGCCGTAGTATCGAGACCCGTCACCGCAAGCCTGTTCACGTTAGCCTCATACTCATTCAAAGAGTTCCTAGAGCAGTCTTACCAGTCATTAACCACCATACCCGCGCCAACAACCGAACTACCACGATTCACACTGCCCGCCACCAACGGCACCTGCAGCAGACTCGACAGCTCATCTTGGTCCTGAATGCTCGTCTTTGGATGGACGATGCCTCCCTGATTACTCAGCGCCATATAACTTCCCACCAACACATTATCTGCGATCGTCTGCCTGAATACCTCCACGCCCAGGACATCTGCGATTATCTCTTCCGTCTCGCGCTCGAGATCTGGGTGGACGAGGGCAACGTGGTCGTTGGATACGATTACGTTGCCGAGTGCAGAAAGTCTCTCTTCTATCCGCTGTATCTTGACTGAATCTGGGAGACTGTTGCGGAGGTGTTGGAGTTCTTGGTCAGTTGTGCTTGTCGGGACTAGGAGGCCATTTTTGTTGCTGCTCCTATCAGTATGCACCGTAAAGACCCAAGGCGATTTGCTTACCCGGCTGTTAACCGCCCAATAATCCGCGTTCCTGCAATCGTAGCGTGGCAGATTGGAATCACATCTTGGAGTTCTGCTTCGAAAACACTATTTCCCCATCAGCCTCTTCCTTTTGCGCCATCTGCCACCGCAGCTCCAGAGTCTTGATATATATACCTGTAAAAGTTCTCCGAGGCGCCAACTGCGACAAGAGCATATGAGTTTGTGAGAGTAGAGAAGACTCCGACTCTGTGTCTCGTCAGTCATGCCAATCCTTCATGATGGAGGGGCAAAAGAGGGGCAGCACATACTCGTTTGAGTTCTCGAATTGCGCGCGGACCGCCATGATGAGGGTAAGCAGTTGTTTGGAGATGTGGTGCAAAGTACTGGGGAGGTAGAGAAGTGTTTATTGAGAGTGTGCTGGGTGTTGATGGGTGTAAAGGAGAGCTGTTGATGTATGGCCGCAAAAATCGAGAGAAGGCGAGATGTTTATTTAGCAAGCGAAGTCTTGGGTCAATTTCGCGCTAGACAGGGGTTCAAAAGGGAGTCATGCAAATATTCTTGCGCCAGGATGTTTGACTCACGACTCATTATCACTCATGCTCATGCTGTGAGGCTACCAATTTGGATAGGTACGTACCTTAACGTCCAGAGAGTACGAGATGTGAGATGCGTCGTGGATCTGGATCTGGATCTGGAGATGGAGATTGACAAGCTCTATTCGGCCGTTCGTACCTGCAGACCGCATGGGGAAGTTGGGAAGTAAGCGAATAATCGTGATGCACAAGTGGCTGTTATGCTTGAGTCAAGTATATCTCCAGTGGTAAGGAGTATCCAGAACATACATTTCGTATACTGTATTGATAAGGGATCACTTCCATTGGTGTGATTCACCATACAGCCAGCGCTGTTTTCTCGAGCTCGCCGCCAGTCAAATGGAGGCTTGCATAGCAAGTTGTCTCTCGCCCGTCGTTCATTGGATCTGTAACGCCCTGGCCGCGAGGAGGAGTGAGCTTTATCTCTTCCATTGTGAAGCGTAATGAGGGGCAGCTCTGGTTGAATCATGATTAAGGTAGTAACTGCGTGTTCATGGCATTAAGGCGTTGCTGTTACTACAAAAAATGCCTCTAGGATTCTGGCGTGTAGATGCTTCGTTCAGCCGACAGTCTTATGGCTTCAAACTCTGGAGATCATCCGATTCGAAGAATTATCGAGAGTTCAAAGAATGTTCGGCATGAGACAAAGATCCTACCCTCCAACTGAGCTTTTCTGACCAACGGACAATGCCTTCTTCCCATCATTTGTATAGTTCCTGGGAGCGATGTCTACCTTCCTGATGTGCAGCGTTGGCTTCTGTTCATAAGCTTTCCGTGAGGGAGAAGAGACCTAGGTATGTCAGGGAAATACAGAGCAGGGTCGTATATTAGTAGTCAAAACGTCTACGAAGAGGTAAGAGTTGCAAAGCAAGCTCTCGAGATATTTACAGAATCGTTCCGAAAGAGGCTTAGCTCCCGCACCACAGCACGCTCAGACGCTCTATCACATGACTCTTTTCCCCATCACAAGGTATATGACTGTACTGGTTGAACAGATGGCTGCAATACCAAGCTATCACCCGCAGAAAAAACGAGAGAATAACGTCGTGATGCCATGTTCCCTCTCAGTAGTTCATTAGTTCATCCGGCGACTCTCCTCGAGCAACGTCCGCTGTTGATACCATTCTAACTTGACTGCACACGTTCCTGGCCATTTCTCAACTCATGAATCAATTGAGACAGCCAGGTTGGCATGAATTCCTTCTCAGTCCCGGCAACATCGTTTCCTAAAACCTACGCACTTTCGTCTCCAGAACAGTCTTCGAAAATTCTCCGTTCTGGCCATCTCTCATTAACAAAAAACCTACATCGACTTTTGGCACTAACATCATTGCTTCTGGCGATATTATCCTCACACACTACACTTAATGCTAACGAAATATTAACTGCACTCGACACAAAAATCAACTTCGTACACAATTAGCATCAATTCTCATGATACTGTTCTCATACCACACTCACAACTCCTGAAATATCATCACGATGGCAAAACTCTCATCCTTCCCGTATGGCCTATGCATCGTTCTCATCGCTTTTCTTGGTCATATCATGGCTGCAGAACCTGGCGTCCCAAGCGCGGTCGTATCGACTACCTCTAAGAATAATGGTCAAGCATACTCCACTGTTGAGGGAAGTTTTAGCACCGACTGAGTTGAACTTCTTGATCGCCCGATCGTGGTTCAAAACTATACACCATAGTACAATGATGTCGTGACAAGATGGGAACTTCCAATCCGGAGGTCGTTGTTGACAATCTTCGTGGCCAGGATCTGGTAAAGGGGAACCCAAATTATACCCTGACTGGGTATTAACATTCAAGAAAGCGAGTGTTCGTCGTCGTTCGGAGCTGTTCGCCCATAGAAAACTCATTTATAGATTGGCTTACTCTATCTATTCTGGAACTCCGCTTCAGGAGTT
The DNA here is from genome assembly GCA_019669825.1 of Calycina marina. Taxonomy (NCBI): domain Eukaryota; kingdom Fungi; phylum Ascomycota; class Leotiomycetes; order Helotiales; family Pezizellaceae; genus Calycina; species Calycina marina. The sequence continues at coordinate 105,158 of MU253784.1, forward strand.
CCACACGTTGTTCGACAAAGGATCTTCAGATCTGTGGGTCAAGTCTCAAAGATTGGCTTTTGGTGAAGATTCGAATTGCATAGGATATGTCTCCTCAGATTGGCCGACCTAGGAGAGGATGAAGATTTCGGTCTACAATATCGTGATTTTCCCCGAGTTTGTGGAGATGTATACACCGAAAGCGTCTCAGTCGCTGGCATCAACTTTCCCAACTATCTGCTCAGAGTCGGTACGAAGATACACACCTACAACTTTTTTCGTGAATTGACTTTTTGATTGATTGACCCAAAACACCATCTTCAAAGGCTTTTCTAGCCCTCAATTTTCCTCTTTTAA
>MU253785.1:0-104963 GCA_019669825.1 Calycina marina
TCGCGCAGCACCCGTACGCCAGCTCCAATCTTCGTTTCTGCAACCCTCTTAACCAGCATGTGTTTGGCTTCATTTCGGCAGGCGATTTTAATCCAGTTTGTATTCTTCGAGTCAACGGTCACTGCGCGGCATCGCCAGCTTCCATATTCGTCCATTGTTCGGATCTCTTTCTCGACTGCCGCTCTAACCATGCCTGCCGACATCCTATCACCCCCTCTTCCCGCTCTCGAGATATCAACCGTGCAGTGAAGCGTATCGATAGAGGTAGCCGATGTGGTGTTGAGGGACAAAGCAGTTGACATGATCGTTGGGGGACTGACTGGTGGTGTACGGGCAGCGTTCGCATATGAAAGTGTTCCACGGCGTACCTCCTCCTTGAGTTCTCGAATCTCTGCTTGTAACGCTGCATTTTGGGTTTTCAAATGCTCCTGGCTTGCTTTGAATTCCGCTTGTTCTTTTCGAAGGGTTTCTATGACCTGGCTTTGTTGGATGATGGTCTCTTTCAAGTTTGCGACGAGCCACGCGATTTCATCGAGGTTCGTGCCTCTTCCTTCCCCTCCGCCCGAGAATTCGAAGCTGGGGGTTTCATTGGCTCCAGTGAATGTGACAATGTCGTTCTTTCGTCTTTTGTATCCTCTCGTGATCCTCCTGAACTCTGATGGCGGTGGTGAGTTGTGCTGTGGTGTCAGCGACGCGATCCACCGAGAACTGCTGGGCGGCCCATCGGGCTCTCCATTGGCCGGATCGGCCATCGATCTAGTGCTGCTACGCAGGGTTCGAAATCCTCTTTCTACGGTCCGTCTCAATACAGGTCGAATACCGACTCGCTCTTCTTCCAAGGCTGATACAGTCGCTTCAGCCAGACCACCAGTGGTTGTCAGAATTGGTGCCGCACCTAATTAGTCAGCAAAATCGTGAAACTCCTAAAATCAAAGCAATCACTAAGTGAGCTTGATATGTGCAAATATGGCTCCCCACAATGCATCAAAAATTTCGAATTACTCCCTATCCAGAGCCTCACGCTATAGGCTGTTGGTAGACTCCAAAAGACGTGATTGCTCCGCGATTTGGACAAAGACAGCTCTTCTAAGTCAATGCGCGCGATCTGCCAAGACAATAAAATCAACAAAGCTACAGGGAGAAGATGGAAGAAGCAAAGGAAGAAATTTGGCTGGATGGCAGTTGGACTTACGCGGGGGATATCTAAGAAGTTTGGAAGGCCTTCAAAGATCTCAAAGTCGACGTGCAAGATCTTAGTTTCTAAGAAGATCCGGCCCCCCCCCCACTGACGAGAACTTTACGAACTCCAGATCGAGGAGTACCAATTGCCGTTGGTTTTATCCATACTCTTCGCCAAGAGCATCCAGGGCCGTGACTTTTATTGGAAGATGGGGATCCTTCTCACGGAATGCGCAAAGATGGGCTCGCTCGTGTGTGTAATGTTACTCACAATATACGCAACCTTTAGCATCCTGCTCAGAGTCCTGAACTCAATCCTATTGAAGGTATTTGGAACATTATCAAGCAGCGTTTGCGACGTAAACGCTTTGATAGTGATAAGGATGTTAAGGAGGCCCTACGTGAAGAATGAGATAAGGTAACGCTAGAGCATATTAGAAAACGTACAGGTTCTATGCCTGAGAGATTGTAAGCACTTAAGAGAAACAAAAGGAGCTTGTATTAAGCAAGCGTTCTGGTAGAAATAAAGAAATTAACACATTAATACTTTTCACAGGAGGTGCAGGAATTCCTTGCGCAGGGGCCACGTCGCGTTTTCAACACAATCAAATTGTCAAAACAACAACATTTTGGAACCATCAACGCCTCCTCATTCTCCCCAATGGCGTGAACGTGACACTATCAACGCACTCGTTTTTTTTATGCATACGACAAAAATGAAAATGCGACGTCTCTCAGAGAAATCCGCCGCCAACCCAATATCAACCTTCCACCTTCTACTGCACGTACTTGGCTCAAAAAGAGGGAGATCTTAGGTGGCCAAGCTATTAAAAGAACAAGAAATATCAGCTCTAATTTAGGGGGGAAGAGCAATATATCTGCAGCAGATCTTAGGAAGGTTACGAATCAGGAAGATCCTATACACAAAGAGCCATATAAAAACCAAGCTAAAACACTCGATGGCAAGCCCTCAACACGTACGCTACAACACCATAGGGCTAAGGACATTGCTCTGCGGTTCAAGAAACCCTGTACTACCGAAATTTCCCTGAAAAACAGGCCTGTTCGTTTTAAATATGGTCAATCCCATGAGAACAAGACTCTCACAGGCTTTTGGCGGTATATATGGTTCACAGATGAAGTCCACTTCCAGTCAGTCAAACTCCAAAATTCAGCGGAGTACGAGCTACGTTATCCAGGTCAAAACAAGTCTTTAAAAGAGACAAAAACCTCAGGATTAGATGGTACTATTCACTGCGCCGCCGGAGTCTCCTACAACCATAAGGGAAGCTTATATTCTAAAAGGACATAGAGGAGCCTTCTCAAAAGGCTTACAAACCTCCAACGCCTCGCAGAATGGTATACAAAGTCGATGAAGAGTATTAGAAGGAGGTAGAGGCGTAGGAAGCAGAGGTTATACCTAAAGGCAATGCAATGCCGCAAGAGCTCTATGCTAAGGATATCCTACCAAAGTATGTTAAAGAGATTAAGGCCTTAGAAGAGTATTACAGCCACCGCTTTCGCCTTCAAGAAGATGGCGATCCCTCTCATGGCAATCGATCGGTAAACAGCCCTTATTAATTACAAGCTCAAACGCGATGCAGATCTCCATATTCTTATACATCCCGCACAGTCCCAGACCTGAATCCTATTGAGGCTTGTTGGCAGATAGTGAAGCAGCGGTTACGTGGTGGGACGTAGCATACAGTTCTTAAATTCAAAGCAGCAATTGAGCAAGAATGGGACAGAATCACAATTGCTGAAATTCGTAAACGTATCAAGGAAGATGCCTTGGAGGTGTAAGCGTGTACAAGAACTTGGGGGACAGCGAGTTAGGTCTCTGGTAATAAATGCAATAATATAAAGAATACGAACTTCAAATATCATGTGGTGGCCCCTGCGCGACGAATTCCTGCACCCTGTGTTTTGGTGATTTTGCTGACTAAGTGAAAGCAGCACCAATTCTGACAACCACTGCTAAGCAATCCGAACATTTCGCTTCTAAACAATCGTGCTCTACGACAATCCTAAACAATATACTCCAGACCAAGTTAGGTCCTCACAAGTCTAAGGGACATAGCAAGAGCTCCCAGCAGTTTCAGACTTGTTGACCTCTTCACCAGCGAACTTGTGTGCACAGACTGTCACGTGTCAAAGTATTGAATTTGTTTAGAGCACAAGACGATGCTTGGTATTACCAATTATGAACCGTGTTATGAGTACAGCTAACGATGAAATCGTCTCATAAATATGGTGGTATCTTAAAATTGGTCTCAAGGACAGGATGCAGGCAAGAGAAATTTGTTTACTGGTTAGTTCTCCACTGATTGGATTCTTCCACAATTTCCATATTGCCTCGCAAGAACCATCTTTCGACATAACCTAGCACATGACGTGTCACTGGTTTCCCCCTCAAATAAAACGCGGAGTTACTGGTCAACTCCAGTCCCCATCCTGGCCTGCCTATGGAAATGGTCTTCCCAAGCATGGGGGCTCCCCACAGGAAGTAGTGCATCTTTTGCCCTAGCTGCACCCCAATTCTACACCACTTTTAACCTTAGCCAGGTTCTCTAGATTATATTTGGTCCTATTCAGTAACATGAGCTCCTAGAAATTGCCTTCTCTTCCATCACCGCTCTGTTGTGGGCTGCCGATGTCGGATAGTAGGGCTCTTTCTTTGCACCTGAGAGGAGCCTCAGGAAGTGCATATATGCGACGACCACAGTATGTATCTAAGTCACCGTGGCTGTTTAAACGCAGCACGTGACTGTCTTCAGTAGAAGCCTCAAGTAAATAAAGAGTGAACGTCGACCATGCACACTAGGTGCCAACAAAAATAGTCCACGACAAGTCTCGCTTGTTTCCTGGCCCATAACAGGGTCCCGTGGTGTAATGGTTAGCACATTAGATTCTGACACGAATTAGAGTGCCTTCTGAGGATGCTGGTTCGACTCCTGCCGGGACCTATTATACTCAGACCTGGTGCGCCGTTAGCATCCTTTTTTGGCGGCTGGAGAGATAGCTGGCACTGCCTCTCTGGTGAGCACCTGCTGTGTATACTCTTCTTATGGCCAGAGAAGAGGAAGATAGCTTGTGCTGGTAGGTTCGAATCCTGCAGCTGCCACCCCATCATGCTCAAGTCAACAGCGTGGCTAGTAGGACGGCGGACGAACGACTCGCGCACTCGATCCCCGACGCCCTTAGGGCCCGACAACTCTCGCGCGGCTCCGGTCATAGTGGCAGATGGGATTGTGCTGGGGACGGCCACGGGCGGTGATCAGCATCGGAGGAAGGTGGCTGCAATGAAGCGTTCGTGCAAGCCGGCAGCAACTCCTCAGGGTTTTCCTACCTCAATACAGCCTCGATCGAGCCACCCAGGTCTCAAAAAAGAAAACCTACAGAACGACATTTCACATTCAAAGCATACACAAGTCTGGGAATCTGGGAGATTGGGCGAGAGAGAACGTTGTTGGGAAGGTTTTCCCCCGAGAGGATCAGAGGGATCGTGGAATCACAGTTGCTGTGGCCAGCGGAGTTGCAACATGGCCTCATTGTGGCCGTAGCCCACCGAGTACCCAGAGAGCGCAGATATAGGAGGACAAGCTGGTCTCCGCAGAGCCTGATACTAATGCCACAAACAAAGAACTTCTGTCAGCGTGTATGTATGTATACGTAGATAGAAGCCAGACGGCTCAGTGGAGGAGGGTGCTGGTCACACGAGTGTGATGAAGTGTCGTGCATTTCCCGAGGCAGATGCACTTCGGCAACTGGTGCCAACGCTGAGCCATTCCGGCATAGCTGTTTTAAAGACGGCTGGATCCGTGTATGATAAAATCAATCAATCAATCAATCAATCAATCAATCAATCAACTAGGTGCCAAGTCTTATTGCGCAGAGGGATCAGAACGCCAAAACGCGAATTGAATCTATCTTATAAAATCGCCACACAGAAGACCTAACTCTCCTCCCTTCAAGCTCTATAGCCTTCTTACGACACCAGGCTCATCTCTTTGATCCTTTTACGGATCTGTCCTAATGTAATTATATCCCATTCACGCTGTATTGCAGCTTTAAACTCCGCAACCGTAAGCCAACTTCCACCACGTAACCCGTGCTTAATTTCCATCCAAATAGCCTCAATTGGACTGATATCAGGTAATTTAGCTGGATGAAGAAGTACCAAAACATTTGCAGCTCATTGAAGGCGAAAACAAGAACTATTCTTCGAATTGTTACCATGTGAAGGATTCCCATTCTCTTGTAAATGAACCTTATGGGACAACCGCTCTGTCAAGCCCGCGATTTCAAGACGCTTGGAGAAAACCTCTCTGGCATAAAACTGTTGCGACATTGCATTGCCCTTGGGGCAGGAATTTCATTTCTGGTTGTTCGCGTTCCCAAGCCTCTACCCGGGCAAGAAACTCAGGCTTGGGTTTGTACTTAATTTTGCGTGTTTTATATAAGGGTTGGGGACTCTCTCTGCTGGTTCTTTGGGTCTTCATAGAAGGTTAGTGCCTCTTTGTGGTTGCATAAGGCTCCACCTGCAACGTGTACCGTAACCTACAAACCAGTCGTTTTCTCTCCCTGTTTCGACTCTAATAGCTTCTTTTGACCTCGAAACCGGAGCTGGTTCTCAGGCTCGTTTTGCAATGAGGCTGAAGGGAAGTGTACTCCATCTGTGAACCATACATATTACCAGAAGTCGTGATGGCTTTATCTATATGTTGACGAGCGTATTTGCGACCCTTTGTTTCTTATCGAGATTACAGTCGTACCTAGTTTGCAATATCGCTGAACACCTGCCTTTGAACAATGGCGTTGAATGTATATGGTGCCCAGTTCAATTGCAGTTCTTCGACTTGTTTTGTGTAACGTGGTTTATCACCGAGTCGGACATATCACCGAGTCGGACACTTTTCCCCACATCCCATCAACTTCAACACGCGTTTTCTCAACAACTACAAATGGGAGTTCAAACCAAAGAAGCACGAATTATTCTTGCTATCGAGGCTACTCGAACATCTTAAAAAAACTAAGCCAACGCTTCGCAGCAAAGATCTACAAAGTACCCCTTTCGACCCTTTCCGATAGAATGGCTGGCCGAACCTACCGCCTCGAAACTAAGGCTGATAGTCTGAAGTTAACTAAACTGGAAGAGGAGGTGATTATTCGGAATATACTTGACATGGACGCTAGAGGATTTGCGCCCCGGCTAGCTGGTGTAGAAGATATGGCCAATTTTATCCTCGAATGGCCGGGGGGGGAACGCGTCGGCAAGCTCTGGGCTCATCGATTGTTACAACGACAACCGGACCTAAAGACGCGTTTTAATCGTGTTTATGATTTCCAAAGGGCATTATGCGAAGATCCAGAGCTAATTAACGCGTGGTTTCGACTTGTTGTGAATATGCGGGCGAAGTATGGGGTTTTGGACTGCGACTTATACAACTTTGACGAAACTGGGTTATGATGGGTATAATTTGTCCTGGAATGAACGGTTGTTACCTGTGCAGATCAGCGTGGTAGAGGCAAGGCAGTTCAACGAGGCAATTGGGAATGAGCTACAGCAATTGCTTGCATCATTGGGGAAGGCTGGAGTATTCCTCCATTCTTAGTAGTCCAGGGCAAGAACCATCTCTCTAACTGGTATACCGACGGCGGCCTCCCATTCGACTGGGTTATTAAACCGACAAATAACGGATGGACAAATAATGAGACGGGTCTAGAATGGCTAAAACATTTCGATAAACACACTGCTACTCGTACAAAGGGTCTATATCGAATGCTAGTGTTAGATGGGCATGAGAGTCACGAATCGGCCGAGTTCCAAGAGTACTGCAAGGCACACAACATTAAAACTCTTGGATTACCTCCTCATTCGTCCCATCTTACCCAGCCACTTGATGTTGGGTGCTTTAGTGTGTTAAAGCGAGCGTACGGCCGGCAAATAGAGACGTTCATCAAAGCCCACATCAACCATATCACGAAGGTCGAGTTCTTTCTAGCAGCATATAGGGAAACTATGATAGTCGAAAACTGTCAGGCTGGATTCCGTGGAGCTGGCTTAATACCTTTCGATCCACAAGCTGTGATTTCAAAGCTTGATGTCAAGTTACGGACTACAATTTCTTCTCGGCCGTCGGCTGCTAACTCCCACCCTTGGGTTTCCCAAACTCCATGCAACCCAACTGAAGCAATTTCACAGTCAACTCTTGTACGGGACCGTATTGGCCGTCATCAGTTGCTGCATTAGTAAAGGTGACAGAGCGAATGGCCCATGAGATGACCCTTCTATCCGCTGAGGATGCAATTTAGGCCACACCGGTCTCCGGTCGCTTTCTCGCATATGCATCAAAGATTCGCAGTTGTTTAGCAATATCATATTCAGCCCTTTTTGAGTACTAGGAGACGTTGAAGGTTTCTCCAACTGAGGCAGCCTATACGACGATCGATATCTACACGGGTCAACATCCGGGCCAGAGCACTGGCGCCCAGTCGGTGGGTCTGCAGGTCATAGCATAAGGCGGCAACAACGACAATTTGTTCGAACGAGCAATTGGGGCTCCAGTTTGGTTTGCGCCGAGTAGAGACGTAACCTTGTGGCAGCCCCAGTACGACAATAACCTCAAGGCAGCCAACTGCATCGGGAGCGCAGACACCCTCGACTATCTGCGCGCGGTACTTTTCGCAAGCCTCAACGCCATCTTCAACTCTTCGCTTAACACCATCTGCCACGATGCCCCCTTCGAATACGGCTCCTTGATCGACGCCGACTTCATCCCCGACGCCCTTAGCATCCTCCCCCGGAAAGACCGGCTCGTCAACGTCTCCGTGCTCATCAGCACCAACAACGACGAAGGCACCTCCATCGACCCCAAAGACGTCAACAGCACTGCCGACCTCAACAACTTCATGAAGTCGGTATTGATATGCTAACATATATGAGGTAACGATCCAAGTACCGCGGTCAACAGAGGCTGTGAAAGTTAAGGATCGATCCTTTTCCTGTTACCTTGTTAGGATTTTAACGTGCTCTTTCGAAATCTCATTCTACAGATCGTATGAGATTGTTCACCAATAAGAAGATCTCGAATGAGCTAATGAGGTCGACGGACGTGCAGGATCTTGAGGTGTAGGCTCCATTCTCGATCGGAGTCCTCCCGGGTTGAACCCGATGTTGTGGAGAGGAAGCCAATTTGCGACTCGTGCTTCATGGAGAGAGTTTGGAATCGCACATATCGACGAAAACAGGAGGATACATTCCAGTATCGAATTCCGTGCAATAAGCGCTTTGGAACGTGTTATTCCAGTGATTTTATGTACCTAGGCAAAGCGAGAAGGGATCGAGCTTCAAGTACTGAATACACAATCATCGCAGCGTTTCTCTACGTGCTTTCTATACTCTCTTGTGCGTCGCGTTTCTTCCTCCCAGTTTCTGGTCCAGATGTGATTATCGAACTCTTGCTTTTACAGCCAGAATTCCACAGAACTACTGACAGGTAATTGTGACATTCTGGAGAAGCCTTAGACTCCTGGTTGAAGTTAACTAGACCACCGATAAATACCACTTTTGATGATTCAGGACCTTCAGGTATTTATCTCTTGGACTTTACGGCTTTCAAACGCAATCATGTCTTCTACTCTTCGAGTTCATTATTTTGAATGGAGAAGAGACCAGTTGTACTTCACAGTCTGCTGTTGTGCTAAAGTCAGAAGGCCGTATCCATCCAGCTCAGACTTAATCAGATTTTCATATCTAGTAAATAACCAATTGCACATAATAATTTACAGGTAGTAATAAAGATAAAGTACTGTAAAGTATATATCGGGGTGCCAGCACGCTAGTGTTAGCGTATTGTCATTCGGCGAACCAATTCGGTCGAAAATAAATATTTATTGTGCGTTGCTTATATAAGCGACACCCCTCTCCAGCACCCCGCCACCAGTATTGATTGACTTTTCTCTCCCTCCCCACGATTATTACTTGATCGCTTCGAAAGAATAATCCTTTCGCTGCGCATTGTACCTCACTGTCGCAGGTCATCTACGACAGTCTGAATATCAAACCAAGTCATCAACACCAACTCGGTGGACTTGAACCCCTCCCCTCTCGAGTCTTTTCAACAGAATTAGCTTTTCGAAGCACCACCGCCAAAATGGTTAAGTAGGTCTATCTGCTTCCTTCCCTTAGCGAACATTCATATGCAGTCATCTGCCAATGTGAGCTTCAAGGCAGGCAAAAGCTTCAGTAGAGTTGTAAGACAGCTTCGTTGTGCTTCTGCCAGATGGAGCCCACAACAGATAGACCTATGAGAACCTCATCAACAAGCATAGCTAACGGCACAATGTAGTTTCACCATCCAAGAGGTTCGCGCCTTGATGGACAAAGCTTGCAACGTGCGTAACATGTCCGTCATTGCCCACGTCGACCACGGAAAGTCAACACTCACCGATTCCCTGCTCTCGAAAGCCGGTATTATTTCCGCTGCTAAGGCCGGAGATGCGCGAGCAACAGATACTAGAGCCGATGAACAAGAGCGTGGTATCACTATCAAGTCTACTGCCATCTCCTTGTACGGAAATCTCACAGATGATGATGATATCAAGGACATTGACCAGAAGACTGACGGACGGGATTTCTTGATCAACTTGATTGATTCACCTGGTCACGTTGATTTTTCTTCCGAAGTCACTGCTGCCCTTCGTGTCACTGATGGTGCTCTCGTTGTCGTCGACACCATTGAAGGTGTTTGTGTGCAGACCGAGACTGTTCTCCGTCAGGCTCTTGGTGAGCGCATCAAGCCTGTTGTTATCATCAACAAGGTCGATCGTGCTCTTCTCGAGCTCCAAGTCTCAAAGGAAGATCTTTACCAGTCCTTCTCGAGAACCATCGAGTCCGTCAACGTTGTCATCTCCACATACTTCGACAAATCCCTCGGTGATGTCCAGGTCTACCCATACAAGGGAACTGTTGCTTTTGGTTCCGGTCTCCACGGATGGGCTTTCACCATCAGACAATTTGCTCAGCGTTATGCCAAGAAGTTTGGTGTTGACAGAAAGAAGATGATGGAGCGTCTCTGGGTAAGCACACCATATTCTACGCATATCTGAACTACTTTCTTACTCAAATTTTAGGGTGACAACTACTTCAACCCCCACACCAAGAAGTGGACAAACAAGGGTACACACGAGGGTAAGGAGTTGGAGCGTGCCTTTAACCAGTTTATTCTGGATCCTATCTTCAGAATCTTCGCTGCTGTCATGAACTTCAAGAAAGACGAAGTCAACACTCTTCTCGAGAAGCTCTCCATTAAGCTGTCCCCAGATGACAAGGAGAAGGAGGGCAAGCAACTTCTGAAGGTTGTTATGCGCACTTTCCTCCCAGCCGCTGATGCGCTTATGGAGATGATGATTCTTCACCTTCCATCGCCAGTCACCGCCCAGAAGTACCGTGCCGAGACCCTCTACGAAGGTCCCCCCGATGATGAGGCCTGCATTGGTATCCGAGACTGTGATCCTAAGGCTCCTCTCATGTTGTACGTTTCCAAAATGGTACCAACCTCTGATAAGGGCCGTTTCTATGCTTTTGGTCGTGTCTTCGCTGGTACCGTTCGATCTGGATTGAAGGTCCGTATTCAAGGTCCCAACTACACCCCCGGAAAGAAGGAGGATCTCTTCATCAAGGCTATTCAGCGTACCGTCCTCATGATGGGTGGTAAGGTCGATCCTATCGATGACGTCCCAGCTGGTAACATTCTCGGTCTGGTTGGTATCGATCAGTTCTTGCTGAAGTCTGGTACCCTCACCACCTCCGAGACTGCGCATAACTTGAAGGTCATGAAGTTCTCCGTCTCCCCTGTCGTTCAACGTTCCGTCGAGGTCAAGAACGCCCAGGATCTGCCCAAGCTCGTTGAAGGTCTCAAGCGTTTGTCGAAGTCCGATCCTTGTGTCCTGACCTTTATTAACGAGTCTGGAGAGCACGTCGTCGCTGGTGCCGGAGAGTTGCATTTGGAGATTTGCTTGAAGGACCTTGAGGAAGATCACGCTGGTGTTCCTCTCCGTATCTCCGACCCTGTCGTTGCTTACCGTGAGACCGTCACCGCCAAGTCCAGCATCACCGCTCTGTCAAAATCCCCCAACAAGCACAACCGTCTCTACATGATTGCTGAGCCGCTTGGTGAGGAGGTTTCCAACGAGATTGAGGCCGGAAAGATCACTCCTCGTGATGATTTCAAGGCCCGTGCCCGTGTCTTGGCTGATGACCACGGATGGGATGTCACCGATGCTCGTAAGATTTGGTGCTTCGGTCCAGATACCAACGGTGCCAATTTGTTGGTTGATCAAACCAAGGCTGTTCAGTACTTGTCCGAAATCAAGGATTCTTGTATCTCTGGTTTCCAATGGGCTACCGGATCGGGACCAATTGCTGAGGAGCCTATGCGATCGTGTAGATTCAACATCATGGATGTCACCCTCCACGCCGATTCTATCCATCGTGGTACTGGTCAACTCATGCCAACCACCCGTCGTGTCCTGTATGCCTCTGCTCTTCTTGCTGAGCCAGGTCTCCTCGAGCCCATCTTCTTGGTCGAGATCCAAGTCCCAGAAAATGCTATGGGTGGAGTTTACGGTGTACTTACACGTCGTCGAGGACATGTCTTTGGTGAAGAGCAACGTCCAGGCACACCTCTGTTCACCATCAAGGCCTACCTTCCCGTCATGGAGTCCTTCGGTTTCAACGCTGATCTTCGCTCGCACACCGGTGGCCAAGCCTTTCCTCAATCCGTCTTCGATCATTGGGAGATTCTTCCAGGAGGATCGCCTATTGACGCTACCACCAAAAACGGCGTTATTGTCCAGGAGCTCCGTAAGCGCAAGGGTATCAAGGTTGAGGTGCCAGATGTGTCCAACGTAAATCCACTTCATGTTCCTCTTTGCAACCATATACTAACATTCGTTCTCAGTACTACGACAAGCTATAAACGCATCGTGTCATTCCTGATAGACTTCTTCAAACTGCGTTGCACGTCCGTCGCCACGAGGCATGTCACCAGTGGCTCCCAGATATCACGACCTTTTCACGCAATGATAACGAATCATGGCCCGGTGGCTAGCTTGGTATAAAATCTTATACTGGACCTTTTGTGCGATAGAGGGACAAATCACTCTCTGCATTTCTTTTTTTGCTGATTCTTCTATTCACGTGTATTTAGCATGGGAATGGAAAATCCTAGAACAAACACTGCCTATTTTAACGCGCTTGATTGCAACCTGCGCGTCTATGACAATCGTTCTGTGAAAACATGTCTTAAAATGCTCTCTTCTCGCAACCGTTAAATCATCATTTGCCACATCAAAGGACAGAATTACTCGCAAAGCATACGTGTGGAAAGTGGCTTTGCATGGAAAAAGAAAGAGCTTTCTGATAACCAATTAATTACTTGCACTTTAAAGAGATAGATTGACGAGATAGTGAACATGTATCATAAATTTGCCCGCTCCATATTATGAATATACACTCGCATACAAGTCCCCTCCTAGGCAATTGTTACCCCCATTGCCTGCTGGGAATACTTATTATATTTTGTCCAATGAGACCCAACGTGCGCCATGCTATCCTGCGCTCATGAAATAGTTCCCCAATCGTTATCGTCCGCGACGTCGTAATCGAAATTCTCGGCCGGCTGCTCGTACCGCGTCGACGCCTCGCCCGTCGCAGCCATCGCATCGCCCTCGTCCGCCTCGGCTTCCTCGGTCATAGCAGTGTCTTCCATCTTCGGCTTCACGGGCGCGAGCGGGGTTTGGATCCAGGAGAGCTCGAGTTTGCCGACTGATGGGAGCTCGCCGTTAGGCAGGGACGCGAAGAAGTTCTCGGCCATGTAGCGCTCTTTGAAGAGGATGGTGGTGAGGGCGGGCGTGATGTCAACTTCCGCTGTGCTGTCGATACCCTGTGTTTTGTAAGTCTTGTTTTCGTAGTTTAGTAGCGGAGAGTAGGGACAGGAACTTACGAAAAGATGTTCTCGAAGGGGCTCATCCTTGCCAGGAGCTGTAAAGTCGACACCCTTGAGACCGATCTTCCGGGGACGGTTGTCGATTTTGTAAACACTGCCGCTGCCTGCGAATGGTGCGCCTCCACGACCGCGATAGCCACCTCGAGACCCACGAGGTACGAATGAAGTAGCACGGCCTCTGTAGCCACCACGTCCACGACTCCTTCCTCGCCAACTGTCGGTGGGTGTGAGAGTAGGATCTATGCCTAAGCTAGCAGCCTCTGCTTGAAGCTTCGACAGTAGCTTCTGAGCCTCGCTTTGTGTATCGTTCGACGCGCTAATAGGAACTGGAGTACCATTCTGTGATGGTGTTGCTGAACCGTTCTTCTTGGCAGTCATGCGAGCGATCTTCTCCATCAACTGACGTTTCTCTTCCGCTTGAGCAGCCAGCTTCTTGTCTAGCTCTGCTCTCGCTTCATCAACTTGCTGTTTCTTCCTCAACTTCTCGTCGTGCGTCTTCTGGATTTCTTCTTGCTTCTTTGCAAACTTGACAGGATCAACTGGCTCTGGTGGTTTTTGAGCCGCCGAGGCCGCGCCATTCTCTGTCTTTGTCGTATCTTTTGATTTTGCTGGTGGCTGTGGTAGGGAGTCCGCGTCGATATACCAATAGACCTTGACGAACCTGTTGTCAAAAATCACCTTAGGAGAGTCGTATGCAGACTTGGCTTCATCATAGGTCTCAAACTTGATGATGGCCAGTCGCTTGTATGGCCGCATATCAACCTCAGTGATGTTACCAAACTCCGAGAAGAATGCCCTGACATGGTTCTCAACAAATTTCTCCTCGGGAATCTGCTCCACCACAATAGTCATCCGTGATCTGTCGTAATTTGGCTTCGTTGACGAAAACTCCGCCCGTCTGCTTTGTGAGAGTCCTCCTCGATCATTACCGCCGCCTCGCTGAAACCCTCCCCTGCCACGGCCTCTATCATTTCCTCGGGATCCATTAAAGTTAAAAGTCGGACCTGGGGGCATTCCATTGATAGCTGGCTGACCATTGTTATCCACCCCAGCCATGAGGCTTGTCGTAGGATCGTATTCATCTACATGAGCAGGAGATGGTACGAATACTGGATCCGTGCCATGTTCATATTTGCAAGTATGTCCTCTGGCGCAGAAGCCTTTGGTATCGTAGTCTCTACATCGTTGCTTCATCGGCTGCTGAGGTACCTGGCCCACAGGAGATATTGGTGGCAGTCCCATCGCCTTCTGGAGCTGCTGCATAGCCAGAAGCGCAGCGACTGGGTTGTTTGGGTCCAATGAAGGCATTCCTGGTGGAGCATCGGGGACGGATGGCATATTTATGAAGTTCGGTGGTTGAGGGCCATGCATATTCGTGAGACCGACCCGGCCATGATAGCCTCCTCTGCCGTTCATATGGTTGAAGTCTCCTCGGCCCATGGTGCCTCCCATCATATTTCCTCTCCGCGGCTGCTTAAACATCCTTCCATTCGGATCTCCGCCAGGCGCCAGACCTCTGTCCTGACCATCTCCTTCTCCACGATCATTGCAAGAGCGCTTCCGCGAACCATTATGAGGTCCCATTGGCACACTAGGAAAAGCAGGAATACCAGGCAATCCGTTATACATTGGCGCAGAAGGACCAGTGGGCGGCGCGTGTGGGCCCGACGATCTGCGAGCTGGTGGAGGAGCTGCGGGGGTTCGGTATGACTTGTATTGAATAGCATCGAAGACATCCTGCACAAACTCTGCTGCACCGTCCTTCAAGAAATCAGGGATCTCAGTCTTGCACAGCGCGCGAACCTCGTTCACCTCGCCATCATGGCGCAAAAGAGCGAGCATATACTCTGCAAGAACATCAGGATCTGCGTCTGAGCTGCGCAGAGGTAGTATGTCAGTCAAAGAGTCACTGAGATCTTCAGATGCTGTGATATGGCATAATACTTACGTTCCTGCCAACCTGTTGATAATCCACTTCTTCAGGAGCTCTGAATCTTCTTCAGGGAACAACATGGCGAAGTATAGAAAGAATGGGGGTATAAGACAGAGTTACGGATTAAAGTAACATGTTCTGCAAACAAACTTATATTCACAATTTTCTTGGTGAATACTGCAACTGGCAGATTTCACACAGGGAGGTTGAACAAAAAAGGCGGGTCTGAAGAGCGCCAAGCCATAAATGCATATGTTGAAGACGAGATTGCACAAGTCAAAGGGTGTCAAGTCATCCAAGTTCACCAACCTTGTCAAGCGCTCTGATACTTTCAAGATGCTATAGCTTTCGGTTTGCGCAAATCAGCAAGTCTATTGCTGAAGCAAGCGCATAGCAACCGAGTCATATCCTGGAACACGTAGGTAAAGTCTCCTATAATGTAGCACGGGACTTGGTCTATTTTAACCATGGGTTATCCTGAGCGAGCTGATGATGATGATGATGATGATGATGATTCCATTAGAGTGCTGTATCAGCCAAAGGCTATGTAACACATTTGGCCTTCTTGCCTAGGCCAGATACCTATTCCTCGGATAGTATATCTTTCTATTCTATATCCCTTCTCGCGATGGACAGAAAAAGCGGCAGGAAATTCCAAGTACAGATTTGATTGTATCTCAGCTTGTGAGATAATTTACATTTTAAATATCAAATTAGGCCGGCAGATATGTTTCTCTAGTATTGACAAACAAGTCCTTCCGCTAACCTTCAGTCAACTTATAAGTATTCTGGCTCTCTTGATAGAGTATGATTTGGGTAGGTAATAAGACTTTCCTGCCGCTCTTTATGTCCACCGTGAACCCTTCTTGTTTCCTCCAGAAAGTAGAATATCCTCTACAAATATCCATTTGGGCTAGCACCTAAAGTACGCATATTAACCCGTTTACGCACTACCAACCAACCAAACGTTGACTTTAAGTGTGCTGTCTCGTAGGGAAAGTTTGAAAACCAAGCTGGTACAAGAGATAGAGCGAGAGCCCAAGTACCGAAGTGCACAACCAAAGAGCGTAGCTCCCGATATCTCTCAATTCAGCTCCGGGGCGACGAGCTCTTTGTGTATTCCTTTATGAAGTCCTACCAACCAATATATCCTCCTCTTCTTCACTCCTCGGCGCCTCGGATTCGAGGTCAGGGTCTTCCAGAATATATTGTAACTGAACTGTCGAGATGAAAAGATCTAGTCGAGTCCGATAGCCAGGTCCAATATCGCAACGAGTAAGAGGAATTACCGGAAGCTCATTGAGAGGAGCCCTTCGTATCCAACGTGGCTAAGGTGCGAGTATGTAGAGTAGAGAGCGGTACGCCGACCGTATCGAAGATACAGGAGGTTTTGGAAAGGGAAGTGAAATTGTTGACATCTTCGCAAAGGAGAGCAGTGTAGTAGGGATCCGCATCTACCGAATCGTAAGAATCGGCATGAGATATTGCTATTCAATCGATATCCGCTGTATCCTCCTCATCCTATATGTTCGTAGTCGTGCGTAGCGCCAAGAGTTGGGCGAAAACTCTGATGCGGAGGCAGTTTCGTTCAAAATGGCGGTACTTGGTCGGACGAGTACAGCTACTGTACACCAGGATTTATCGAGCTGTAGAACGAAGTCGCAGATGTTGCCGAACGGTGAAGGGGGATGACTCGCTGGCGTGAAAGCGCGAGTTCGATGTCGTTGCGAGAGCTCCAACTTAGCTATCCTACATCTCAGAGAGAGTTGGCGTTTACAGCTGGCACCAACGTGAAGGTGGGAGTTCGACTTTGCCAGCCTTGAGCGAGCTGATTCCCCAGCCATAAAACCTACTTGGGAATTCATTTCGCCAGAAAGACATGGTGTTACATGGCATCTTGAGTCCCTCATCCTATCTTTTCCATTTGCTACTGTTTTACTTTGATCGCTCTGCGGATCATGGACTGCGAGGTTGCTAGTTGAACAGTATCAGGCAGTCGGTTTTTCAGAGTGTAACGAGCGACCGGACGCACAGGCGATCTGCAACTACAAGGAAGCTCAGTAGAAACAGAGCAAGAAGCACAAGATGACCCCGGAAGGAAACCATTTTTGGTGTCCTGCCGAACAGAAAACGTTGTCTGCCGTCTTTCATGCTATACGAAACAGTCCATGTTCAATACGAAGACGATCTTCCCAACACGAGCATTTATCGAGATTACGGCATCTCACTGAACACACTAATAGAACGGCACGTGGCGTAACTATATCCAAAGAGACACCCGCTGTG
Organism: Calycina marina; assembly: GCA_019669825.1. Lineage (NCBI taxonomy): Eukaryota > Fungi > Ascomycota > Leotiomycetes > Helotiales > Pezizellaceae > Calycina > Calycina marina. The sequence goes on from MU253785.1 coordinate 17,410, forward strand.
ATCCCAGCATAATACTTGTGGGCGGTAATGGAGGGCTAACGCAGCACCACATCGAAGCCTTGCTGTGGCCTTCTTGCAAGACACCAACATTAACATTTGGAAATCGGATTGGATTACTGCGAAGAAACACATCCCTCAGCAAATTCAGTACATGTGGGCTGCTAACAGCTATCTCAGCCTCTGCCATTTGAACCTTCGTTGCCGCGTCGGGGTGAGGCTGCAAGCACTCATCGCGCCAAAGGGACAGATTCAGACTACCTGCAACTTGAAGCTGAAATCACCAACATGATGCACCTTGAGACGAATCTGCATTTCTGCACTTCCAATGCAGGCAAAGGAATATTTAAGCGAGAACGACGACGTCTCGCATTTCCTCTGAGCTTCCCTGATAATCCAGCTAACTCCGCGAACAAGTGCAAGAACTGAATGAAAGGTTGGAGTGCTGAGATTCCACATTTTCGACCAATGATCAACGAGAAAGTCAAGCAAAACCTAGAGAACATTGCCGCTTACGAGAAGTGGTTGATGCAAACACGACAGGGTGATAAATTTGGAGAAGCTCGGAACGGATGAGCTACTGGCGTGGGAGTCGGAAGAGGAGAGAACACAAAAGGAGGAACAGGAGAAGTGCTTAGAAGAGGAGGCCAAGCTCGCTTGCGAGACGTATGGCAATACAAGGTTGAGGAAGAGGGCGTCGAAAGGAATCAGTCCGGTCCCAAACAAGATGGAGGGGAAGAGTACTAACAGTGATGCATCGTCAGCTACATTTTTATATTTGAGTAGGTACTTGCCTCTGATGCAGACGCAAGGGAGCCAAAATGTATAAGTAGCAAACTCGATGCTCTTGACACACAGCTAAGGCTTCCTATCAGGAAAGAACCATTGGAAGTTAGCAGTGCGACTTCCTTACAACTACGGCCACATCCATGAAAGTAACAATTCTCTGTTCCCGTTTCTCTTCATCTTTCACCAACATTCACATCGGCGTCATCTTCATAAATCGTCATCAAATACCAAACATCAACATCAACTTCACCCTCATCATGAACTCATCATCCGCTACCATGTAAGTCCATTCCACTGTCTGATACCATCTGTAACAATCAAAACTGACCAAAAGTAGGCTGCTCCCAATTCCCACCTTACCAATCGGAAACGGTGGCAAACCTCTAACCAATACCGCCCGCCACAAATACTACATCATCATCATCGCGATCCTAGCGACTGTGGTCCTTATGCAACTTCTCTGTCAGTCACTCGCCTGATTTGAAACAACGAGAATCTCACTGACTTGATTCAGACCTCGTAATTCTCTGCTGCGTCTGCAAGAGACTCCGCACAAACGGCAAGAAGGAAGTCGAGGACCTACCGGTTAATCGAAATGATGGAGCGATGGGCTTGCCGCAAAGACTGGAGTTGTGATTGTACGAGGGGTTATGGGACAAAGGGGAAGCTTTATCATGACATAGCTTTGAACAGTGCTGAAATGGAATGTATTATCTGGGGTTCTGAATGTGCCAAAACATGTGATACAATGAACCTTTCCTCTTCGTACCTATCTCAGTGGAATCTTCATCATAAAAGAATCATATCATTTGATACAAGGAAAAACCAGGCATGATTCACTAAAAATTTCATCTGGTATGTACGCCAAGTAATGTCAGAGTTTGACAAATTCAAACAGCCAGCTTCAAGTAGGAATCACAGAACAGGGTGCATTTCTGTATGGTAGACTTTCTGCCTTCGACCACAGGTAGATTTTGCTCCTTGGAATTATCAGACTGCACGAGCGTATGTCGTAGCAGATCATACCTTCCCAAAGGTAGGTAAAGATCACAACCATTAGCTTCCCTTGTATTCTTTGCGGGTGAGCATCTGACATCCAGACTGGCGCTCGTTCCCTAAATGTACCACATGTCCTGATACAGTGACCATCCACTAGTTATAGGAGGCTTTCTTGGTGCTGGATGTACCACAAGTTCTAATACAGCGACTTCCTGCTATTCAGAATTTAGTCGTCATAGAATCGCCACTGATGCATTGCTCAAGTCAACGTAAAGCTAGCATGTTCAACAAAGTGTGCAGAGCACGATTACCTGTGGAATATGATTGAACTGTCTGGGATACTTGAGGCAAGCCTTGCGTATTTCGTGTCTTTAAAAAGATCTGCTGTTCATATCCAGGTATTGAGGAATAGCCTGATACCTCTGGATATTTATCAAGAGATTTGAGCCAAGTTAAAATTGCCTCTCAAAGTACCACTTTAGTAGAAACAGAAAGTAGAGGTCAAGTACGATTTGTCATTAAGACAAGTGCTTTAGGTAGCCCAAATCAGTGGGCGACCCGCCAAACCAGTCGCTTACCACTAACTTCTTTCCTCCTCAGAGCATCCATCGCCGCCTGAGCCCTATCCAACAAAGTCTCTTCAACGACAGAAGCAAGGAGCGTTTGCATAACTGTGCTCTGCAGGTTCTCTTTGAAGAACTCGTTCTACCACGATAAACATTTACCCATACTTGGGTGCTGGGAAACATTACCTGTAGGTAGAAATGGGTTCACACGCCTTTGACATCGACACAGTCAGCCCATTCGGTTGAGACGATAGCATTCATTCCTTACATGGGAGACTCGAGATCGCCAGCGGCTGTTGCGATGACCAGCAGCAGCACTGCAGCTCTGGAGCCTCTCGCTGCAATCTTCGCAATGTGGTGTAAGCTAGCAGACTTGGAGCCTATGCAGTCGAGGATGAACATGATCTTGGGAGAGGTCTTGGTGATGTTGGAGACAACAGCGTCATACTTGTAGCTGAATACATTTTGAGCACCGTAAGACCGCAGGGGATCAAAATGCTGAGGATAAAAAAGTGCTCAATAAGTTCTTGGAACCCAAGTGGCGCAGCACCTGAGGCACTTACATGCCGATTGACGAGAGTGCTCTCCAGACCAAATCGTGTCGTCCGCGTGTTCGGGTGGTGATGAGGGGACTGACCAGGGTAGTGCTATTCCAAGGTCGGCTGTGATACTATTAAACACAGTGACGAGACTGCTCGGAAGCATTACTGCTTCCTGCATGGTGAAGCCTGTCGGGGTTTGGCCGAGACGATATTCAGGAGCCGTGCAGAATCATCGATGAACCTTCTATTTCTGGTTTCTCCATGTGAGGCCGAAGACACTGGTAATTCTTGTCAGCGCTTGTCCCAACATCGTAAATAGAAATGTTACCTGGCCGCCAACTTGATGCCTTGTGACAGCGGATGCAATCTTAACGGCGTTGCCAGCAGTACCGTTACCAAGCACTTGTGGATGATTGGCTATCAACCTGCACCGTTTTAAAGAAGATCAAGAGGTGTTGAAGCGGTCCGATGTACTCTTACTTGAACTTTGTCTTCAGCGACTTCAGGCGTAGGTACTGGATGGACTTTCAAGAGACCTCGAACAGAATCAGTGACGACGGCAGCGTGCGTACTCAGCATCACCTCATTTTTGAGGTTTTCCAGATCAAGCGAAAGTGTATAGTATCTGCATTAGTTCACGGGCATACTGCAGCTTTGAGTACCTCCACCAAGCTGGTAAGGATATATTCACGTGACCTAATCATGACAAACTTCGATGTCCCGAATACAAGGGGTGCAGGAATTCGTTGCGCAGGGGCCACCACGTGATTCTCAAAGTTCATATTTTTATAGTATTACATGTTTTACCACAGAGAAGACCTAATTCAATGTCCTTCAAGCTCTTGTACACGCTTACAACTCGAAGACATCTCCTAGCACGTTTGCGAATCTCTGCTATAGTGATTCTGTCCCATTCTCGCTCAATCGCTGCTTTGATTTCAGCAACTGTAGACCACGTCCCACCACGTAACCGCTGCTTTGGTATCTGCTAAAAAGCTTTGATAGGGTTTAGATCAGGGGGTTGTGCAGGATGGATGAAAATCTGGAGATCTGCATCACGTTCAAGCTTCTAACAAGGGTTGTTCACCGATCGATTCCCATGAGAAGAATCGCCATCTTCTTGAAGGCAAAAACGGTGGTAATAATGCTCCTCTAAGGCCTTGATCTCTTCGATATGCTTTGGCAGGATCTCCTTAGCATAGAACTCTTGTGACATTGCATTGACTATAGGTATAACTTCCGCTTCTGGCTGTGCTGCCTTCCACGCCTCTACCTCCTTGTTGCATTCATCGTCGCTTTGGTACATCTTCTTGCGAGGCTTGCAAAGTTTGTAGGCCTTCTATGAAGGCTCCTTTGGGTCCTTATAGAGAGCCTCCTTTCGTGGTTATAGGAGATTCCAGTGGCACAGTGAACGATGACATCTAGACCTGAGGCCATTGTCTCCGTTAAGGACCTCTCTTGACCTGGGTAACGTAGCTTGTACTCCACCACAATTTGAAATTTAATTGATTGCAAGTGCGCTTCATCTGTAAACCATATATAGTGTCAGAAAGCTGGTAAGGGTACCATTTTTGTGATTTGGCCGTATTTGACGCGAATTGGCTTGTTTTTCTCGGAAATTTTGGAGGTGTAGGGTTTCTTGAATCAATGAGCACCATCGTGAGTTGCATGGTGTTGTAAAGTACGAGCTGGTGGCTTGCCATGGAGTGTTTTGGCTTGGAATTTGTATGGCTCTTCGTGAACTGGGTCTTGCTGGTTTATAATTTTCCTAAGGTCTGCTGCAGATATCTTGCTTTTCCTCCCCAACCTAGAACTAGTCTTTCTTGTTTAAATGATAGCTTGGTAGCCTAAGATCACCCTCTTCTTAAAAAAGTTCGTGCGGTAGAAGGTGAAAGTTTTATATTAAGTTGTCGACATGTTTCTCCGAGAGGCTAAGTTTTCTTTCTTGTCGTATGCGTCGTAAAAATACAACGAGCGTGTTTCACAGTATTATGTTCGCGCCATTTGAGGGAATGGAGAAGTATCGATGGATCTAGAGTGTTGATGTTGTTTGGAAAAGGGAGGTGGCCCTGCGTGACAAATCCCTGCACCCCTGTGCGAAGAGAAAATTCTTTAATTTTTACTGCATCACGATCCTCTATTCTAATGGTGGCGACAGTGGGTTGTAGTCATAAAGTGTGGTGAGAAGCAAGACACCTACTCATACAGCATACCCAATTGACCTTGTACCTGTAGGAAGTCCGCTAGTTGGGCCTCCATGTCATCTGTTGGCGAATTTCCTGCATAGTATCCTGTGGTGAGGTACTGCTGGTGATCCCAATACATGGGATAAGTTGTAGGCTGTAAGATATTCGGATAACTCAGGTCCGGCATACCCACTCTTTGCCCGTCTGTCACTGTGTTTAAAGGGTGGCCACCACTAGCCACCGGAACATCTGTTGGTCCTGTATTGTATCGTACAGCAGATGGAGAGGAACTTTCCAGGAGCTCGGGGTATTTCGAAGGTTTGGTTCTCCTCTCCTCTCTGATAGCCGAAGCCCTCTCTTCCAGAACCTGTCTCCATCTTTTTGCCAGAGGCCATACATGCTCTAAGCCTGAGAGGACTTCCAGACTCTTGCTTACGATGTCTCCGGCTTTTGGTGCTAATTTTGGACAAATCTCCGGCATCCTCCACAGATGATTGGCAAGTGATCCGCAGGCATATACGCAAAATGCTATCAGAGCTGGAAAGCCCTGTTCCGGTGACCGTAGAGTCAAGAATGCATCGATTTGTTCATGTAATCCCAGAACATTCTCGAATAGCTCGGTGGACACTGTCCTCCAAAAGTCAGGTGGAGATTCGTTGTTGTTCTCTTTGACGATGATATTCTCAATGAAGCGACGGCGCAGAATTATGTTGCTCAGTCTGAGGACCATAACTACTGATAGGTATGCCAGATCAACACCTTCTGATTTGTAACCTCGGAAGTTCCATATTGACCATCTATGGCGAGATGGGAGATGATCTTCCCATGTTCGCAAAGTGTTTGACAGTGTGGCATAGTCACTCCTCGCGTCCCATGGCTGGAGGTACTGCCCTGCGTGTAGCTCACTTGTGCTGACTGCATGTCTGGCAACCTGCCCCCAAAGATTATGGGCCTGAATGAGCGTTGCAAAGAGAGATCTGGATGGAGTGTGGACTATACCAACACTGCGAGTTGCGGCTAAAGTGCCGGCAAGCGCTGCACGTTCATGCGGTATAAGCCCAAACGCGAAGTCCCTTTCTTCACAAGGTAGCAAAGTGGTGATGTCGCCCAAGAAGAACGATACAGGGGTAGTATATCCTGCGTGTAAATTGTCTTGAGATTTCAACATCCAGAAGGTCCGACGTGCTGACTCTGAGTTCTGGATTTCCTCAGCCGTAGACGTGGTTGTAACTGCATATGCTTCCTCTCGATGAAGATGAAGCAAGCCCGCCATCTGAACTGCAATGCCCATATGAATGTTACTGGAAGTCTTGTCGCCCTTTCTCAACTCCGATATTGCGAGGAGAAAGAAAGCCTGAGTTCTCTCTAAAGTAGGCATATACATTTCTTGGGGAACGAGCCGTTGTGCTCGAGCCATAAATGTCTCTGCAGCCACGATACCATCTTCAAATCTCGATATTATGCTCGGCGTCAAGCGAGCAGATATGCTAAGGATTGCAAGGAGAAAGAAGACGTTGATTGAGGCGCGATCATTCGCCAGTCTCTCGAGGAATATGGCTTTCGGTATGAAACCAAGCTGAAAAAATGAGGTGCTGAATACCTTACATGCATCCACTACTTCTTCGTAGGGCGGTAGCAAACTCCATCGGTCGGCTTCGAATGGCTGTTTTTGCGGATCATTGTGTGCCCTGTTGTCAACGGTTGATGCAATCGTGGCATAATTTGACACCGATCCTGTTTTTGACAAACTCCCTGTAGAAGTTGTAGTAGGAGGTTGTTCTGTAGCTGGCTTTCTTTGACGAAATACGCGGCTTTAGAGGGTCAGCATAGCAACAAATTAAGAATGCCTTGTCCTAGAGAAAGCATCGAAACTCGCAACTGTTCTATTCCGGGAGGTGTCCCAAATTTCCAATGTACTAGAGAGTTGTTGACAACGGACATCGAACGGGATACTAGGTACGGCAGGGTGCAACAACCAAATCAGTTGAGAGAAACTTACTCCTCATCAGGTTCACCTCGTGATGGGAATCTGCAATCACGGGCAGTTTCTGGACCAGCATTGTAGCATCCTGTGCATGGTGCTTGACCGTTATCGTGGAGACATTGCTTCCGAATCCTGCGGCACCTCTTACACGCAACACGCGCTCGCGTTCGCGGCCGCCGTTCCGGCTGTCGTTGTTCTGGATGATTGATGCCATCTTCCAATGGATGACCGCTGGTTTTTAGAGATGCTGAATTCATCATAATGGCAGCGGTCAGAATCGTGCAGGACAGGACTCAATTGCACGCCGCAAATTGCCTGTATCCTGGGCGACTTTTGAAGGACATTGCCTGGAAAGAAGACGACTGCCGCCACTTCGGCAGCGGCTGTGTTTATCGGCGGCGCGAAGAATTTCAGAAGCATCGTCCCGCTTTTCTAACTTCACATCTACATGGATGTCAAAGCTGGGGTTTCATTGGTTCACTTCACTGCGTGTAAGAAACCAGGGGAGTTGCTACATCCCGATGGAGGTATGAATGCGTTCCGGAAGTATAACAGATGCTGAGATTACTTGTGCTTCTATGCTTTCTGGGACGAAGTACGCGGATATAAGTTAATCCGATCCGAAGAGCCGCATGAGTTTAAATGTGGAAGTATAGGGCAGAATCCGATCGATCTTGTGTAACGGCAGTTGGATGCACTGTTCCATGGGGTAGGTAGTGGTGCACGTGATTCGGGGACTGGGGCCTGGTTGATCTCCGACATCGATTCATCTCAGACTTTCTCCTCTTCTTCTCTTCATCTTTTTGTATCCTCCGTACTCAGCTAGGTTCATGAGTAGTATGAAATCGATATGGTATTGCACTCCCCTACGCCTCTACTGATTGTATTGCTTGTGCTGTTACAGATCACGCGCTCCAGATATGACATTCGTTCACGATCCTCGAATGTTGGCAATCGAGTGCACCGCTGTCACAGTGTCTATCTCGGCTTTGAATTTCTTCTGCACTTCCGGGTACAAAATATCATTCAGTATGCAGGCCACGTTGGTTGACCTTGTGTTGTTACCATCTGCTATACTTATCGCTCCAACTGCACCTTTGATATCCGTTAGAGTGATGTCGTTATGTTTGCCAGCTTCTAGATTTGTGAGCTTATCATAGTGAGTATGCATGAAGGACACGGGCTGAACAATTTCATTTTTGGCCATGAATGAGCTAGTCAGTAGACTGAAATAGAGTATGCAGTGCAGTGATGTAACAGGCACTTACTCGAAGGTTCTGCCGCCGCCGGATGGCAAACTTTGAGTCCCGTCCATGCCCACGTCGCCTAAAAGGTTCTGCAGATGTCAGAAAATTAGGAAGATATTGAAGAGGAGGGAAGAAGTCAACGATGCTACGAGCTGGGTGCCACCATCGCCTGTATAGCAGTTGGTACCAGACAGACGATCGAATTATGGCTAGAAAGTATTGTTTTAAGGTCAAGAGTTCGCGAGATCGCGATGAACTCCGGAGACGTCATCCACAGCTTTCGAGACCTGGAAGGAATGAACTCATACTTGCTGCGTTCTCGGCATCGATGGCTATTGGATGTACCGGTCGGTGTTATCTGAGATCTCCATGCCGAAGCCTATTTGCAGGATAACTGCTGACAAAATTCTCCTTGCACTAATCTCCCAATCATCAGGATGAGAAAGTATCTGCCGGCATTATTATTGGGTTTCTTCCTGCTGCATGGACTTGTACGGCTTGCAAGCCGACGGAATGAAGGATTGCTGGAGCTGTTTCCTGTGCAAATTGAACTGCGGATCCCAACGAAGAAACCTCAATGTCACTCCCCATCCCATCCTTAGGAACAGTTAACCGAGTGATGTGAAGTTGATGTTGATTTGAATACTGATAACTCAAATAGCAAGAAAGGTGGTCTGTCGACACAATTGCCGCCACGTTTGTCAATGAGTTCACGGGCAAACTTGGGATCGTTTATTGCAATGATTGGTCGTCCGAGGACGATCAGATACAGAATATCGGAGTCTGATGAGCTGTTAATCTATAGGTTTACGTGCACAGGATAGCGCTACAACATACCATATGCTTTGCCCCAATTGATGTATTAATGCTCAGGATTGAGCACCGGTATCTTTCGTAGATAGATAATCAGGAATTCTCCGGGCGGTCCTGGAGGCAATGGATATGTAGTTTTGAGGGAAGCTATAAGTTTAAAAACTGCGATTGCATACACTATCACCAAGCCAGCCAGTATGGTAGGATGCTGTATCAAAAGCTCGAGCATATTGAAGATACTTACTGCCCAGTCGAGGTAGGATACATATATGTGAAGGTGGTCGGACTACCAAGGTGTGGGCCTGTCTGTATGATTAGCATATGATTACCACCAATTGTGTAGGGTTCGAAATCTCATCGAAGGCGTCAACCCGAAGCTGCCGCCGGCAAAGAGTGAGGGATATCATTAGTTTGCGGCCCGCCTATCGATCTGTCATGTACTCTAACAGTGTGACGAAATCCAGAGTGCAGTGTGGTTGTCAACTTTCGAGTCAGAGGTGGGGACAGGAGGCGGAAGCGGTAAGTAACCCCTTTCTCGCTATGTCACGGAACTGACCTCGAGAATTCATTGCTACTTGTCAAGTTCTTCTTGACCAAAATTTGCACTAAATCCTGTTGTAGTCATTGTCTTTTTGAGCTCAAAAGTGGGGAACAAAAGATTCTTCTTCTACTTAGTCAAATTGGCATATGAATCATCTCAACCTCTCACAATTCATCCTACCGAGTTGTTTCCTATATTTTCTGAAGTTGAAAGAGAAAATACCAAGACTCAGATCTTCCATTTGCCACTGTTTTAGCCTATCCGAGATTTCCTTAATCCTGAAGACTCATCATTCACACCAGAACCGAGGATCGATCTCGACCAAGATATGACACACGATCACGATGCTGAGAAGGCGGTATTACAAACTCCATCTCCAAGGCTATCAGGCTCGGATGTCCAGATTCTAGAGCCGGGGACTTACGGTGGCAAAAGCTCAATATGGCGCCGACTGTCCCAATGGGGGGTTGAAGTGCAGGGCATCCAGCCTGTGCCAATTGAGGAACGTGTGGAGACGGACTTCTACAGCATTTTCTTTATGTGGGTGTCGATTCTAACCAACCTGTTGCCGTGAGTATCATCCCAAGCTCTGGGAGGACTGTACTGATTAGTGCTCCAAGAATTGTGACCGGCATGGCTGGAACATTAAGCTTTGGTCTTAGTCTCCGTGATACCTCTCTAGTTATCCTGTTCTTCAACCTAGTGTGTTGCATCCAGACAGCCTATATAGGAATGCTGGGCCCCAAGACTGGAATGAGACAGATTATCCAGGCAAGATACAGCTTCGGGTGAACACTTCCATCTCACTATATCGAACAACCTTACTCATTACCACCGATAGACTTTACAGTGTCGCTATCATCACCGTCCTGAACCTCATCGCTATCACAGGCTTCACCTTGATCGCCGTCATCCTTGGTGGCCAGACACTATCAGCAGTCAGTGATGGAAAGATGACCATCAAGGTTGGCATAGTTCTAACCGGACTCATCGGACTATTTGTGTCGTTCTGTGGTTACAGAGCGCTACACCTCTTCAACAACTACTCGTGGTTTATCACTTTCATTTGCATTGTTGTAGCCGTGGGATGTGGGGGCAAACATCTCGACAACCCCGTCCCTGTTGAGCCAGCCTCCTCCTCAACGATTCTTACATTCGGCTGTTTGATCGTGGGATTTATGCTCCCGTTCAATGGGATTGTGTCTGACTTCGCTGTGTACTATGTGCCTAATGCCCCAGCGTACGTTGGACTTTTATTCTCAATCTCACACAGCTAACAAGTTCACAGCAAGCGAATATTCTGGTATGTCTACGCGGGTATCGCTATACCAACCATTCTCCTCCAGACCTTGGGCGCAGCAATTGGAGCAGCAGTTCCGAAGGTTGCTTCATGGAACTCGGGCTATGAGAATTACTCAGCAGGCGGTGTTCTCGAAGCCATGCTCAGGCCAGCAGGTGGCTTCGGCAAGTTCCTCGCCGTCCTCATCGCATTCTCACTAATTGGAAACGTTGGAGCTTCTATGTACTCCATCTCACTGAATTTCCAAGCCACTTTCACCTATGCTGCACGCGTGCCTCGAGGAGTTTACTCAATCATCACGACGGTCATTATGATCGCAGTTGGCATCAAGATAGCTGACAGTTTCTTCGATTCTCTTGAGAACTTCTTGGGGATAGTCTCTTATTGGCCAGGTGTATTCGGTATGATCGTCACTATCGAGCACCTCTACTTCAGGAAAGGGGATGCATCGACATATGATGCCGCTATTTGGCGAGATGGTCGCAAGTTACCTGTCGGAATTGCGGCGATCAGCACCGGTATCCTAGCCTTTGGCATCATCATCCCGTGCATGAACACACTGTGGTTCGTAGGGCCCATAGGAAAGATCACTGGAGACATTGGATTTGAGGTTGGCATCGTAGTTGCGTGTATTATGTACATTCCGCTGCGCAAGTTGGAGATCAGCATCTCTGGACATCTATAAGGGCTTCTTACATGTCTTATCAACTAGACTTTGCGACTGTGTTGTGATGATATTGAATGTACTAGAAATATATAGACAAGATATATACACGTAGATAGAATCCCACATAATTTATTAGATTTGATTACACTATGTCCATTTGATTGCTAACTTCTCAACGGCTTCTGCTTCTGAGACAACATCTGCGTATTTTGCATTCATGTCGAACAGATTGCTTCGCTGTATCTCGGGAGTTCTATCTCCACATGCAGAACCGACGACCTGGTGAGTTAGCTGGTTCCTGGATTTCACATGAGTCTGACTCACCATCGGACGGAAACCATGCTGCATAGCATCTAACGTGCTCGCCCTAACACATCCACTCGTGCTAACTCCACAGATAACCACTTTGCAAAGCATGTCAGCTCAAATCCACCAAAAAATACACGGTTTCCAGATCTCCATCACAGAAGTCTTGTAATTCCGTTCCCAGCCTGACCATTAGAACACGTACAGGTATCAACATTCAACAGCTGCAAGTCCGCCGCCAACGTCGTCCCAAAAAAAGCACTCGGCATCTTCTTTATCACCACCACATCGCCCTCATCGGGCACCAAGCCCTCCACATATCGCTGGAGCCCGCGCCCATCGCCCTTCTGCCATACCGTCAGCGCCTTCGCCTTCTTATACATCAGGCCCGCATCCGCCATGCCGGGACGGTCGTAGGAGACGTTTGTCCAGATGACGGGCGTGTCTGCGGCACGGGCGGCGGCGACGAGCTTACGCATGCTCGCGGGCGCAGCGGCGGATTCCGCGTTCGCTGAAGTGTCGAGCGGCGAGCCCGCCGTCCAGTACGCGGTGCAGACGTCAATGAGCAAAAGCGCGGGCCGCGAGCCCCAGCCCATTTTGTTGGCGAAGCCCGAGGTGGCGTATGAGGCTGCTGTTGAGTCTGCCATTGTTGGATTGTGGTATGATGGCTATGATATGGGGGTCACGAGATTGGGTTTTCAAATCACTACTTGTGCTGTACTTCTGTTGAGGATTTATCTGTGGCTTGAAGTTGTACTTGTAGAAGGGTAGGGTGGGAGCATCTGTCGGTGTCGGCTCCCAGCATCCGGCAGCGGAGTACCGAATAGCTTGTCCACTACACTACGAAGTGGCACACAACTGTAAAAACTATAATTCGAAACTGAAACTGACGCTAGAGAGATGAACCAAATGCCACTCCAGACTGTGTGTCATTTGTGCTTATCATTTTTAAGCATGGTGAACATAACACGATTTGTATTATGTCTTTTCGGACTTAATTGGACGTAAATGACATAGATTCTCAATAACGGAGCCGTTGCACTTGCACTGCTGCTTGACATGTAAAGAATGGGAAAAGTACACTTGCGACCTTCGATGTAAATGGTTTGATATCATTATCATTAGGCATTGAGCCGAGTACCTTCTTCCTGTAACGCCCCAGCATACTCAAGCCAATCTGCCATTTGCTACGCAAAAATAGCAACACTCTTGCTGACAGCCGCACCCCCAGATGTGAGAAGTGCATCAAGCCAGGCGTTGTCGTTCTCCTTATCCCAGCCGCGCTCCGGTCCCCAACCAACAACTTTACCAAACTTCGACACCACCCTACCGAGGCCTTGCATCATGTCTCCGCTTTGCATCACTGATGTGTAGGCGTCAAACTCCACGGTTCCGATAGTGGGTATGCCATCGATCACGCCTTCAAGCCAGTCCTGACAGCACTTTTCATAAAATCCCTCACCAGCTCGGAAGCCCTTGAAAAAGCCATCGGAAGGGTCGCACTGGACGAAGACCTTCAGAATACGGACGTTGACGCAATCTCCAAGTCCCAAGGCTTCGTTAACGACCCATCCACGGGGAGGAGCGTTGAATCCTGGACCAAGACGCAGCTCCAAGTTCGTGATGCAGGAGCGGTAATGCGCTGGCAGACGAGCAAGCAGAGGCTTCTCAGTCTTGAAGTATCGTCCTGGGTGAGTCGGAAAGATTCGGAAGGTATGCGTGCTGAAGAAGTGGTGTGTAGATTCGGAGTGGACTTGGCGAGAAACAGAAAAGAGGGCCAGGGTTTTATATCGATGGAGTTGCCAAAAAGTGTCTGGGTCGAGATCCATCACTGCTGGTGCAGTCGAGAAGACCAGGGAGTATGTATTGTTGCGCAGTTCCGATGGGAGAGACAGAAAGGGGAACGCTTTCTTCCTTTTCCGTCCTCGCACATCCTCATCATCATCTTCCTCCGCCTCGGATGGGTAGGCGGAGGGGTATGCGGAAGAGACGGGTGTCGTCGCGGCTATGATAGAAGCGCCAGTAGCGCTGGGAAGCGTGCGTATGCTCAGAACACTGCTGATAGCATGTAGTTGGGTTCTTCGTGCCATTATTGACAATTGTTGTGTTCACGGGAAGTTCGAAGCAGGTTTCGTCCCGGATTTTCTTTATAACCACAAGTGGCGTAGGATGACACTCAGGATATGAGGCAGGAGCTGGAAGATATTCACGGAAGTAGGGTCGTAAGGCAATGAATAGGTAAGGGTGAATGAGACCTCTTGATTGTCTAGCAGGTAGGTAGGTAGCTATAGGGTATGTATTGTCAACACGGGCAGGGAGTGCATTGCTGGCTTCATAGAAACCAGCCGCATCCAAGTCTTGAAATCGACATATTGTTCTGTTCGTATCTTTCAACTGGACATACATAGAAGTATAGTCTTGACAGTCATATTTCTGGAAACGAAGTCAACTTTAGAAGGAAAAGTTTTTCTACTGGAGGATGGATCTATATATACGCGATGGAGGGTGGATTACAGCTAGCCAGTTGAGCCAATCAGTTAACGCCGAAGGCCATAGATCGTCACTTGAAATAAATCTCGCCTGTGCTGGATTCGAGATATGTCACTCTAAGCTCTACTAACAGCCAAGTGTATCTTCTTCGTTGAGGTTGCAGCTCGATATATCGCCCAGAATGCTCACGAGAGCCGTCATACGGACGCTTCAAAGTCCTACCTTGCGCACAAGTCAATGGATAGCATCATCGTCAACAGTATGGAATCGTTCAATGGCCCAGAACAACCGGCCGAACAACAACTCCAGTAAGAAGAGACCATTGGAACCCTATCCGATACCGCAGCAGGGTGGTGCGTACAAGATCGACAAATCTGCCGATGGACTTAGCAAAGGCGCAATACCTCGGAGGAATAATGTCCCAGGTTTTATGAACAACCAAGGAAGACCGATATCACAGACCGAGTCTGCTGCAACGGCGGATGCTGTAGAATCTGGCAAAGTAAAGTCTCAAGATGGACTCAGCGAAGATGCAACACATGGAAGGAACAATGTTCCAGGATCTACGGACAATAAAAAAAAACCTATATCGCGAACCGACTCTGCTGCAACTGCAGAACCAGCTTCCACAGAACCTATCGTCACGCAACAGTCCAGCAAGCCTCTTCCAGACTTGACCAAGGGAATACCCTCGACATTGGAATATGAAATGGCAGGTAGTCCGCCACTTTCTGCCGTCAATTTGACCGAAGCAGAGGAGAGTCCAGAAGGAGGAGGCCGTGGGAAAGGAGAGCTTCCAGCGTCTGCATATATCTCATCGTCAGACAAGAAGCGAGCTAGAGCTGCGAATATAATGTACGCTGCATTTGCCGGAACTTCGATATTGGGAGTTATCTATCTTGGACGGAATTGGGATGATGAAGAAGAAGAAAGAAAGCATGCGGCAGAAGCACCTTCGGGATGGTCACCGGTGTTGATGTGGAACAGAGCAAAGGCGAGATTGGGAGACCAATTGAGCTACTACAACGAGCCAGCTTTCCCTAAGCTGCTTCCAAATGAGGATCCGATGTTCTCGAGGCCGTATACGCTGGTGCTGAGTATGGAGGATCTGCTCCTACACAGCGAGTGGACTCGCGAGCATGGATGGCGAATGGCGAAACGTCCAGGTGTGGACTACTTCCTCCGTTATCTGTCACAATATTACGAGTTATGTCTGTTCACGTCGCAGCCATGGGCTATGGCTGAGCCGATAGTACGGAAGTTCGACCCATATCGTATCATAGCGTGGCCATTGTATCGTGAGGCTACATCCTACGAGAAGGGAGAATACATCAAGGTAGGAGATGCCCATATATGACTAAGCTTCATTACTGACAAAGCAGGACCTCTCCTATCTCAACAGACCCTTGAGCAGAGTTATAATTTTTGACACCAACCCAGCGCACACCAGCAAGCAGCCGGAAAATGCCATCATCCTACCCAAATGGAAAGGAGAAGTCGGCGATAAAGAGCTCGTCTCCCACATCCCATTCCTCGAGTTCCTCGCAACCATGGAAGTCAAAGATGTGCGTACAGCCCTCGAGACATTCAAGGGAACACATATACCCACCGAGTTTGCCCGTCGCGAAGCCATACAACGCAAGAAATTCGAAGCACAGATGGCAGAAGAAGCGCAGAAGAAAAGCAAGAAAGGCAAAGGGATTGGTTTCCTGAGTGGAGCACTGGGCATGCAAGCGCCACCGATGGATAGCGAGCAGAGCATATCGGAAGGTATGGCTCAAGGCAAGATGTTACAGGATGTCAACCGTGAGCGCGCTATAAAAGCCTATATGGCGCTCGACCAGGAGATCCGCGAGAACGGTGAGAAGTGGCTGAAGGAAGAGAAGGAGAATGAGGAGAAGATGAAGGAGGAGAGTATGAAAATGATGAAGAGCGGGTTCACTGGATGGTTTGGTGGCTCGAAGTGAAGTAGGAGCTGTATAATTTTGGAGAAAGGGCTGCGAGCTGCGGCTGATAAGAAATGATCGGGTGTATTATATATGTGCTGTTGCCGCATGTGATCGTGGCTATACCTCTCCGCTTCAAATGAGCAATTAGCGGCATCTTGGGAGGTGGGATGGGCGTAGTCGATGTACAACAGTGTGGAAATTATGGAGACGTTGATGAGCGCGTTGGCTTTGTCGTGTGCACGTGGATTATTTGTCAGATCTGTCAAGTTTGCTTGTGTATATTTGAGTCATGCGTGTTCAGGAGGGCGCAGAATTGGAGATCCGTAGTACGGGCACAAGATTTTCTGTTTTCCGTGATATCTCGATATACGCTGAGCTTCGGAATGTTGGCCAGGCCCAGTAGAGGGCAGAAAAGACATATACGTCATCTCGTATTCGACTTTTGGAATATGGAAAGATGCGTACCACAAATGTGCCTGTGGACGAAGTCGTTGGAGAACGTGATAGCGAAGATTGCTCCAACCACCTTGTCGTCCAGCATGGGCAAGGTGCATATGCTTTCACTTGTGGCCAACGATCATCTTCGATAAGGCTGAGCTGATGGCTGTTTTTACTATCGTATGATCGAGCACTTGTGCTTCACCGAGACCGTGTTCAACATGATGGACTCAAGGTTGCTCCCAGGCATGCCACCGCTTGCGGAATGGAGATAAACAAGTCGCTCCTTCCCTCCTTCAGATCTCATATCCACATCCAACATTGCCGAGTACCATGCCGGCAACATGGCAAGGCTCAGAAGTCGTACTTCTTGAAAACTCATATTAATCACCACAATGCGATCCTCACACATCGCCCTCCTGCTCCATGCAGGCCTTGCCCTCGCTGTCCCAGCAGCTCCGCCCAACAATTGCAACCAAAATTGGTGCAGTGACAAGGTCAATGGACATTGTGTGTGCAATCTATGGTGGTGGTCCAATCAGGGGCTACCCAGCGCTCAGTGAGTCCTCCCCTCCGCCCTTTCCTAGCAGAAGAAAAGAATAATGCTAGTTCAGCATGAATCAAAGTTGTGCTGTTGCTAATGGCACCAGGGATCTGCAATTCCAGTGCCAGACACATCCGTGTTGTGAAAGCCACTGCACATATGGACCTTGGGGACCAGACTAGGCTATCCGAATAGGACGAACTGCCTCCGAAAGCCTGCAAGTGTGGAGTGCAACATCTGAGTCTTGGAGAGAAGACGTGGGTTGTCAGTGATGAAGGACAATGTTTTGCTTAAGAGCTCTTGGAGAGAAGACCTGGGTTATCAGTGATGAAGATGATATTTTGCTTAGGAGTTCTTCGCTCGACGGCTGTTTTGATATTCTGAACGTTCATTATCGGAAGACGAATCGCGTTGCTTCTCAAGGGCGATGAGATGGTTATGGTGGTCTCTCTTACGCGCTCGGTAAGATGGTTGAAGGATGATATTGCTTTGAATACTTCAAGAGACTCAATTTACCCGTGTTTCGTTCGCCGTAGTCGATTCTCAAGTGAACATTCTGCCGCTTTCCTCGGCCAGACACTTTTCGCCTTTCAAGCGAAGCACTAAACATGCTCATCTAACTCTTCGCAATCCCCCGTCTAACCAGCCTCAAGCTGGGAGAGTGCTTTAGCTATATAATTGATGACTCAACCGAACGACGTTTGTCAAGTCTCAGTATAAAAGCCACGTGCTCCTCTACAGGATATGCTACTAGAACAATTGAAAGTGACTATCCTCGTAATGTATAGCTGCTTACGTAACACGATGGCCCCGATTCCAGAATAATCAGCTGGCTACTCCTGAAATAGGTGGTTGAGAAGTTTATAATATTATAATCCTAGCTATTTAGTGTTGAGCAACAGAGAAAAAGTTAAAAAGGACCCAATAGACGACAACAACAAGTCTTAGCGACAATATTGCACAAGCAGAACAAAAACGGGTTGATCTAATTTGCATTACTCTTCAAGTACTACCTCTCCCTTTACCGTGAATCGCCAGTCTTTCACGTGGAAAAGGGTTTCAGAAACGTTGGTCTACCAACTACGGATTTCATTATCTCTTAATAGACTTTACTGTGTAGTTTTCTCAGTCTTCCTGCTACGAGCGCCACGCTAAGCATGTGGCAGTCTACATGCTGTTTTACAGGCATATCTGTGACTAGTATCAACGTCACCTATTCAAAGATCTCTACAAGCAACCGATCTTTCTCCAAGTCGCTGTCTTCATAGCTTCGGTATTCTCATCAGCCATCAGATACGCAATGTATTGTCGGAAACATGCAGGTTTGCTGTTGAACAATAATAGTTATTCCTTCGTTCGTTGTATCTGTCTTCATGCATAACCTGACTAATACTCACTAAGGAAACATATAGTGTGGATTTCACGACAAAGATGGCCCGTCTGGCACCTCGCGACAAAATCAAATCCAATGACAACAAATGCCACACTCGAAAACAGCAATGGGGTCAGCGGCGATGGCTTGTGGACTCGCAGCAAACACCATGATGGAGCTCAGTGGAAGTCTAGCGGTGGAGGTCTATGAGAATCGGTGGGTTAATTCTGTTTGCGTGCTTTCTTTCAGAATCACCGTGCTACTAGCTCAGATATGGCCAACATCTGGCGAATGCCTGCTGTGTGCGTAATTTTTTCATAGCAGCCGTGCTGTCTATGGACTTTGCTTTTAAGGCTCGACTGGTCTTTTTCCGTGTGATTCTTGAGAGTATGATGACCGTACCCTCGATCTGTTGAAGTTGACTTGGCCGCTCAGCTTTGGTTTTTTTGTTGGAGTGTTATTCCTACAGTTGCTTGTTATTCACAAAGACGAAGCCGGGTTTTGTCATAAGGAAATCAAGGGGATGCAAGTTAAACCAAGCTCAATGGCAAGTGCTCAGCTTCATATACCACGCTGGGGAGGTACAGCTTCTGTACGACTTAATGTGTTTTGGCTATTTCCTTTGCACTGCTAGGGATTTACTTCAAGCTACAATTGAGTAGTGGTGATTCTACAAACACACTTTCTAAGCTTTACCTTATTTATCACTGTGCCGTTTGCTAGCCAGTCTGTTTGGCAACCTTGCTTATGCAGACTTTCCCAATCTCCAGTAACGTTAGAAAAGCCCCAGGTAGAGTTTCCCAACCTCTGATCGACGTCATGGCTGCATTCTCCATGAAGACTGGTTACATCTAGAGTTGCTTCGATTTTCTTGCATGTGTGGAAACTTGATGATTTGTATCCCCATCCTGAAACTCTAAGGCCACTATCCTCGCTGCCTCAGCTTGCTCAACTTCTGACGCACGAGATACGACCAACTGGCAGCTGCAGGTTATAAAGACCAGACCAGATTTATAAGCTGCAGAGGCCCAGGATTCACGAAAGGGTTCGATGTTGCGGATGGCAGGGGAAGGAAACCGACCCTCTTGCGCGCAAAGAGCCGTTGAAGGGTACTAGGCCAATTTTTTTTTCATTTTTAATATTTTTGGGGGGGGGTGGGGGCGGAGAGGGGGCGAGGGGAAACTCTCTTGCTCGTAGACACTTCTTTACTTTCTACTCACCAGGCATAGAACATTGCAGCAATACGATGACAACAACAACAGACGACAACAGACACTCAGTTATCAATTATAAGGTCCAGAAGAATCAAGTCCACATTCTCCCAAGCAGTTCACTTCACTCAATAGTATATGCTGCCTCAACACTTCCCTCAAGAAACACAATATAATGCTCGATCATTTCCCACAAGCCACGCTTAGCGTTGTAACCGCATTATCCACGGCTATCCTGTTCTTATAGCACAGAGCGCAGTTGGGTATTTAAACACCTTGCACCAGCACCCTCGCTGTCTATTAGACCACTTGCGCTTCTGCGCATCCGTCTCTCTGACCATCGAGAGACCAGAGAACACAGACAAGAAAACAACAACAGACCGGCAACAGCACCGTGCAAAGCACGAAAACAGTTCTGCCTCTGCATAGATGCGTATTCTCATTAGGTGAACATGACCAGGCCAGTGCTCAACAAGAGGAGACACAAATGTCAGACTTATGAAAACGCACTGAGCGTTCACGGAAGAAAAATATTGGCTGCATTTTCTGTTTTGGCTTTTCTGTTGCTCCTGAGCTGATGAGGCATATCCATATCGCTACTCTCACTCTTCGGTACCACATGACCATTTCTCAATATGAGCAATAAACCGGATGAGAATTATGAGCAGAAGGAACTACGCAATCACTAAGGAGACTCAGGGATGAAAAGAGAATGAACAGGCGATAGCAAATTATATATTAGAGAAGCCAACGTGGCAAAGCGATCGATCTACAATCACCCAGCAAGACAAGACGCCGAAACAGAATGCTCCGATTTCCATCCATCAGTTATTTGGAAAAAGGTTCATGTATGCTGTATCTGTTTTCTCTATCCTAAATGGTTGTCTTCCCCTTCTCCGTACCAAAAAGCAACGGGAGTGTGTATTTGTACGGCAAATGACGGAGGACATTAAGCAAGCGCGACGAAAGCGGCTGCAACTGCTGCGATTCCAGCGGCGAGGATGTTGAAGCGGGCGGTGGATGCTCCGCTTGTGTCAGTGCTAGATGAGGAGGATGTCGGTGCTGACGCTGTAAGATCTTTAGCTTTCGATGTAAAACCAAGCTGGGAAAAAGCCAAGGATACTTACAGGTGCTAGTCTGCGTAGACACAACCCCGTCCGTATCATTGACTATGTTAAGAACAGTAGAAGGCGACGAGGAATCACTTCCGCCAGTAGTAGCAGACGCACTGGGGGTAACACTCGTCGAAATAGTAGTCACAACACCATTGCTAAGCGTGCTCGCGAAGGCCGTAGGAACAGCGCTCGTGGCCGATCCAGAACCACTTGTTGCCGAGTGGCTAGCGGAGCTGCTCGTCGATTTCACGACCGGGCAAGTCAGATCAAAAAGCGGCTTGGTGCTCAATGTCGTACCTACGATACCAAAAGCTGGCTGCGTAGCGGTGTCCGTGTTTGCATCCACGAGAGTATACCAGTAAACATCCGTCTGGCCGAAAAGCGAGCAGCCAACAGTATCCCAGTAACTCTTCGCATTCGTTGTGCTTGCAACAGCAGCGGCGCTCTGCTTGCCCTCAACAGGCCATCCAGTCTCCGTGATAATGACCGGCTTTCCACCCGCGGCCTTGGTAGTGACATCCAAGGCGGCTTGAAAGAGCGATTGAGCGTTGGAGATGCCGTTGGCTTCGGTAGCTTGGAAGTACGGGAAGGTGTTCATGCCGACGAAGTCGCAGGCGGTGGCAACGGCTGAGTTGGAGCTGTTTTGCCATGCGTCCCAGGTGTCGACGTGGCCGACTAGAACGCCTTCAAGTGACGTGCCTTTGATCGCTGCCCGTGTCTTTGCGATATAGCTCACAATTACATCTGGACCAGCACCCACAGAGTTGGGATCATTCATGATGCCCGTGGGACTGATTCGGTACAAATCCTCGCTTCCAACAGAGATCCCATGGACCAGACTCGTGAACTTCATGCCATACGTCTTAATTGCTGCCGTCAAAGCCGCAATCTCATTATCGATGTTTCCACCGGTCGCCCACATTCCGAGCATGAGTTTTGTGCCAGTGGAGATGGCGGCTGGAATGGCGGTGATGGGGGAGTCGGTTGTGGAGGATTGGATCATGGTGTAGAGACGGGCGGAGGAGAAGGCGCCGTTTGTGTTTGCGAGCTCTGATGCTGCTTTGAATTGGGCTTCGAAGTCGGTTTGGAACATGTCGGCGCCGGTCCGTGTGGTTGCCCCGTAATTGAACCCTTGAACAGCAGCTTGTGCTACAGAGGAGAAGAGGCCGAGGGCGAGGATGGCGGTGGGATACATCATTATCAATTGGAATTAGAAATAGAGAAAGACGTGTGAGATGTGAAGAAAAAGTGTAGATGTGGTTATATCACCAAGATCGAATGTGCGTGAAGACGCGGAAGGTACGTCAAGTACAGATGTCGTAGAGACTGTTGGTGAAGATTAAGGGAGGAGTGAAGAGGTAGAGGGAGAGGGAGAGGGAGTGGGAGAGAGCAGAGAACGTTGATGAGGTAACTTGAGCTGAAAGTGACCCCTGACTGATCAGCGCTGCCGAAATAAAGTTAAAGCGCAGTCAGCCAATGGCAAAAATACGAGTCCACTACAATCAAGCGACTCCAAACCTCACAGGGTCTTCCAGGCTTGCAATACACTGTGAAATCTTATACGGTGGGGGTGTGTGGAAACAATGGAGGTGAAATGGGGATGGACTGTTTGTGTTTTGATTTCGAAATACAAACAGAAGTACTCGCTCGCATGTAGAGTTTGAGTCTATGATTTGGTACGAGGCATCTGCATAAAGGTAGTGTGGACGCTCCCTATCAAGAACAGTATCTGCCGTGGATGTCTTCCACACGGCTGGGCTAAGAATTACAGCACAAAAATGTGGTACACAATTACATATATATACACGGTAAGAGAGTGCCATATATATCACTCTGCACGACAGTGCCGATTGACTTGAATAGACCTTCAAACTCGTGTAGGAAAAGGAAGGCTATTGTTATTTTCCTGCCGCCATTTGAGACCGCAACAACTTCTCGCTAAAAGGGGTATTAGGATAGCACATGGGGCACGATTGGGACGTTGCTTTAACCAGCGTTGTTTTTGAGGTATGAAACCGATCCTTTTACTACCTCACTATGTGACTTGACTAAGAACAGCGTCTACAGCACCAGGAACACGATCCTCTCCGCCAAGACTAGAAATTGTTTATGGCACTCAGACTTTCAGCAATTATGAGCAGGAAAATCTGGGAATGAGGATGTCATGGTAACACCTCATCTCTACAAGTATGATGAAAAGTTATCCGTCCGATGCAGTATCACCAAATGAACGTCCCTCGCTGATGCATGCATTGGATCTTCTGAACTCCATCAAATGCAAGGGTGCGTATACTTTTTAGATGGCATCAGAGCTCATCGAAACGCGGTTGATCGAGCCGCCATAAGCGTGGTGATACTGGGAGCCCGATGAACCATTGCCAACCGCGTGAGAGCTCGAGAACGCAGATATCACATCTATGCCACCCGTTAGCTTTGCATTCTCTTAACGTGAATTCATGAAGGCGAAGGAGGCAATGATGTGCCTTACATGTTCTTCGGCGCGTTGATCCAACCACGAACGACATACTTGTACGCCTTCCACACCGTATTTATCTCCGTCCAGAAATCATCTGACAACGTCCTTGGCTTTCTCGGCTCTCGCTTCACCTCCTCCTTCTCAAAATCCTCAAAATCCGCTTGCCCCAGATCCGTAAACGGTTTATCAGGCACTACGTGATGAGGTTTGGTAACGCGATCAGACATGTGATGGTGCCCTGTGTGCTCAGAATGCAATTCTTCGGCTTCGACCATGAGTCTGAATTCATGTATCGCAGTCAGAGAATCAGAGATTCGAGCCAGTGTGTTGAAGAGTGCGACAAGTTCGGTACGCTTGAGCACTAGGACGGCTAGGGCATTGTTGTCAAATTCGAAAAGCACTTTGAGGGCAGCTCCGTAGCCGGCTGTTTGGAGTTTACCCCAGAGTCGACATTTATCGCAGCCAACGCAGTCCATCAAGCGACTCACGTTGCGGAAGCGGTTACGAAAGTCTTCTTTCAGACTCGGTCCTTCACCGTTGACGAACATGAGACTTTCGTCGAAGATCCGTGGTGCAGTGCCGGCTTGTGTGAGGAGGCCTTGGACTTTGTATTTAGTATCCCGATCTTGAGATGGATCGCCGGAACAGAATGTGTAGTCCATCAGTGAAGGGCCGAGTTTGGTGATAGCTCGAAGAACTAGGGCATAGTTGAAGTAGAGATTCGAGACTCGGTCGGCGTGCTGGTGGAGTCGGTCTTTGTAGCATTGGAGATTTGGTCCCCATTCTCCAGTCGTCTGGTTCAGGAAATCCCAGCAGAGATGTGTGCTGATGGATGTATGCATCCCAGAGATGACTCTGTAGAAGACTCTCTTCTCAACGCATTCTCCTTCCAATTCTAATCCAGTTTCTGCTACGAATGGCAAAGCAGGCTCAGTCTTCTGCTGCTCCACAAGTGCCTGTTCTCTCCCCTTCTTCTCCAACACCGACTTCAGCCCAAAAGCAGCTGGTCCCGCAGGCGGAGATGACCCAAGCGACGCTGAGTGCGGGAAGGAATCCTTCGAAAAACAATTCTCCCTGTATATCGCATCCCAGACTTGTCTCGGTCCTACGCCAGAATATCCCGTGAACCGTTCCGGATTGTCGACCAAACTGACATAATCTCCCTTCGCACTCGTGCTCTTATCTTCCGGCATACAGTAATCTCTCTCATCACACTCATCATCGTATTCCACCACACAACTCTCGCCTACATCCTCTCCTAGTTCCCCTTGTAAAGGCTTCGCTGGTCCACGCTTCTCTTGTAATGACTTCTCAGGATGGACTGCTTTCGGGCCCTCCAGCTGTCCTAAGTGCTTCGCTCGCCATACTAATGGTATGTCTTCCTCATTTTCTAGCGTGTTCACCGCACACGCCCTATTCCCACACAACCCGCTGTCATCGTTCCAGAACGGACACTCCTTGCCATACAGGTTCAGGCGATAGTATGAGAAGAAGTCCGTCTTCTGCGTGATCTCTGAGAGCGCGGGCTTCAAGTCGCGGTTCAGATCGTCGAGGGTAGAGAAGGAGGCACATGCATCGGAGACGATGGCTTTCGGCGAAATCTTGTGGAAATTAGTAAGGGCCTCACAACTGTGGAAGAGGAAAGGAAAGAGAACAGCGTACCGCGCAAACATCTGGACCGGCAGCAGGAACTTTGGATGCTCCTTTGCCTGAATCTGCTGCATGAGAAGAGGAACCCAGAAGCGCGAAGACGGCCAGGTAGAAGGCCCTCGCTGAGTTCTTCATCTTTTTATATGGAGCTGGCTGTCTATCCTAGGTAGAAGGGACCTGCCTTGTACGTAGGGAATTTAGCAAGGGCAGTAGATTAGTTGGCTATTTGCGAAGTACGTGTAGCTATGGTAGTAGGGTGGGTGGTCGAGATTCGAGGTGCGACAAGGGCGGATTTCTATTCAAACCAGTTTATGGAAGACGTGAAGAATCAAGTTAAAGAATAGCGAAACGTCGACAGAATTTCAACAACTTATATTCCAGGGATGGTCAGAGATTGAGTGAGATTCTTGGGGTGACTAGAAATTGATGCTGCACGGAAGGATAGCGACAATTGTAATGTGTCCAATTCGGCATTTTATACTCATCAACTCCACCGTCATTTGAAACCCAGGAAACTTGAACTACATAGTAAGAACTTCCAAGTTCACATTTTCTGCGCCACCGCGTACCGCAGAACTAAAGGTTAACTTGGCGCACTAGAAAATAATGTTAGGTGGTGTTCAAGGAGGTTCGGTGGAGGATAGTTGGTGGGCTAGGTCGGCCTGCAAGTCGTTTCTATTCGATCGGATCAAGCAAGACATGCGCAGCAAAGGCAGAGCAGAGCCTCGTTGGTAACTTACAGCCTCGTTGGAGATACTGGTACAAGTATTCCTCTCCCAATTCTCAGAAATCAATTGAGAACCAAGACAGTTGCTGCTTACCTTACTCTACCTATATTTTCATGAGATCTTTATAGGGAATAGGGAAAGAAGGATCATCTGGCGCCAGTATGAAGTATAGCACGATCCAGTTTTCCAGGTGAAGACACCAGCACGCGACCACCGCCTCGCAAGCTTGGGAAGACACCTTGAATGCAGAAGGACATTCATTACTCCTATCTAGTATATTGAAGTAATCAATCCCATGCAGAAATTATGATGCGACCACTTGAGTGGGAGAGACATGAGCCGTAATATCGTCAAGAGAAAGAAGAGTGCGTGCCTAATGTCATGCGCCGCCAAATATTGGAAAGCCGCCAAATCGAAACCAAATATATGTGCAGAGAATCGCTGTCTGTGTGCTGGTGATCTATTGGCCGGGTGGGACGTAATTGATCGGTCGCCTAAAGTCGTGTCAGTCCAGAGGGTCCTTGAAAATAGAGGAAATAACATTGGCATATACTTGAACAGAAGTATATGTGGCTCTGGCTCGTGGACTTCATAGTGCTCCCATCCGAGACTCTATTTTCACAGTTAGCATTCGTTCATTCCCGCAGCAGCTATGTATCCGCACCTGTGTGATGCCTAACGCACGCCATTCCTCCTCCCACAGTAACTTCAGCGTGTTCGTGTTGGGATCATGGTAGTCTTTTGGGATGGCCTTCAGCATGTTCTTGGGAAGCTGCACATGTCTGTACTCGTATTCATCATCGTTATACCTAGTGGAAGAGATCAGATCTTGTATCTCGCAGAAGCGGGGAAGTGGAAGCTAGAGAAAAGCGTACCGAGAGGAGTAATGGATCGAGTCAACAAACTCTTCTAATCGTGACTTCTCAGCTTCTGACAATGCCCGAGGCTGCTTGTTTCTGCGGTTGTAATCCAAGTCTGCCATTGTGTGGTCCTTCACGCTCTCCCCCTTATTTCCTTACAATTTGGCCTCGTAGAACAATTCCGCTCTTGTAGCAGACTTTGGACCTTGGTCCTTGTGTGTGCAAGACTATAGTCCTGAGACTCTGCGCACAGAAACCTAAAATAGGTCTTTGTCAGGATGGTGGAGTGAAGCTGGAGTATTTAGGCGTTCAGGTGGGGAACTTTGCAACACAGGTCTGGTAAAATCAAGAAAGATCCTTTGCAAAGGCAAGAGTGACGTAAGGAACAGCTTATGGGAAAGCAAGCGAATGTGTGAAGTTTGTGAGGTGAATTATTATGGTCTTCTAGAAAGCTAACGTATAAAGTAAACAAATGCTTGCTTGTTGATTGCTGCCTCCTCCTTTTGGATAGGTCCACCCAGCAGAGTGGGCAGAATCACTTCTGAAGAATGTTTGCGTGGTTAGGTGTACGCCATAAATAAAGGCGGTGGCATAACTTAGGTCTGGCACCTCCAACACCAGAGGGACCTCCGTTGGTATTGCGCTTCAGAAGACATATCAAATATCAGTTTGTATTCACCAGACTTTCTATTGCAATTATCAGTTATCCCTTTCAAGGACTACTAGTAATTCA
This sequence comes from Calycina marina, assembly GCA_019669825.1. NCBI lineage: Eukaryota > Fungi > Ascomycota > Leotiomycetes > Helotiales > Pezizellaceae > Calycina > Calycina marina. The sequence goes on from MU253785.1 coordinate 44,913, forward strand.
TTAGTATTGCGGAACATCTACGGTACAGAGTACCTCATGCTGCCGGCACCACCACCACCACCTCCACACCCCGGCACTAGCCTGGCCCATAATTCACCTTGAGCTCGACGCGCGAAACCCCCTCGGAAAATCAACGCGACTGGCGCATACGATATACTGGTGCTGTATTATCCACCCAAAGATAATACTAATTCGACAGCTATCTTGTTTTGCTGATAGTTGCCCGCCATGACCGATGCCAAACGAAAGGTCAATGGCTCCGATCGAGTTGCGGCCGAAGAGATAGATGATCGCAGTTCCAAGCGGAGGAAGATTCCAAATGTAAGCAACATAAACAATATCACTTCATCTATATTCACGGCTGGCGGTGCGTCGAAGCGTCGTAGAAGGTTTGGGCTGGGGTTGAAGGACGTGTTGTGCAGGGGAAGGAGGAGGTCGACCCGCGACAATCGACAACCTTACCTTAGCCTTTCAAATAATCTCGAACTCATCAACGGGGTGAATGGACCGCAAGGCTGACCACCACTACTCTTTTAGGATACCTCGACCAAAGGAGAAACCCCCGAAACCACGAAGATAGAAGGATTGAAGGCTCTCGAACACATAAAGAGCATAACAGATAAAAGGCACGTTAAAAACCGAAGAGGAGCCCCCTCCATGATATACTTTGAAGGCGCATGCGCTTCCACCCCGCGATTCCACCTGAAAGAATCCTAGCCATGCCAGAGCACACTCTCCACCGGAACAAACAAGGGCTTTGAGTAGCTCAGCTGACAGATTGATAGTGGACGACCCATCTCAACGGATTTTCTCACGCTTCCAAGCAAGAAGAAATTCCCGGATTACTACAAGTTCACCAAGCTCCCCATAGCAATAGATGTCATCGAGAACAAATTAAAACGCCATGACTTCGACAATCTCACCCAACTCGAGAGCTGGTTCAAGCGCATGGCATCGAATGCTAAGGAATACAACGAGAAGGGCTCAGTAATATATGATGACGCAGAGAAGTTGCGAAAGGCATTTAGCAGCTTCATGACCAAGGTGAATCCGGACTACAAGGTTCCTGGATTCCAAGTGCAACCGGTACCTGTCCCAGGAGCTGAAGATGTCAGGCAGGAGTCCGAGCATGAGGTCGAAGAGATTGTGAGGAAGGGTAGAGGCGGCCGTCAAACCAAAGCCCCTGCGAAGAGTCCCCCTCCCTCTGTAAGAGATCTGAAATATGCGGATAGATCATTCTCTGGTCTTTCGTTTCAGCAGGCCCAGGAGAAGGTCGTGGAGGATATGATCCATTACAGAGCGGAACCAGAGTTCGTCCAAAGCGTCCTGCGATAAAACAAACTTGCTAACAAAGATGAAGGGATGAGTATGCAGACTTTGAAGTCTTTGTCGATCTGCCTGCAAAGAGCCTGAAAGAATACTACGCTATCATCCAAGATCCACGGTCCCTGAAGACCCTGTGGAAACAAGTACATGGCATGGAGATTGATCGGAAGACTGAGGCTGCAGGAGTTTCGAAATTCGCCAACTGGGACGAGTTCGAAGCAGAGGCTAGCATCATCTGGGCAAACGCCTGCCACTATAACGAAGACGGCAGCGGAATATTCAAACTAGCCAAAGATCTTGAGGTATGTTGGAGATCTCATCGCAGTTAACTATTGCTCATGCCTTCCAGAGTGCCTTTGGCAAAGACCTAGATATGGCCCGGAAATATGTTCCTGGCCCACCTGCGCCTAAGAAGATCACGCTGAAGATCAATGCCAACAAGAACAATCAGCCGACTCCACCCCCACCTCGAATCACATTGAAAATGTCTAGGCAAGCGAGTCCACCGGCTTTAGCTGGTCTGTCAAATGGTATCAATGATAACGCCGCTGCAGCAACTGATGTAGGCCGAAGAAATCCATTCGGAGGCTTCGTTGCGACAGCTGCTGCAGTTCCAAGTCTTGACCCGCTAGATCGAGCTAGGAGTATGTCTGGCTCCGTTGCATCGCCGACAGTCTCCGCCATATCAGCAGTAAAGAATGAAGATATGCCAAGGACTTCACCGGCATTGGCACCAACGACGATTCATCGTGCAAGCAGTCAAGCTGCGTCTACTCCAGGTCTCACTGGTATGCATCCACCGTCGACCCCTGGGTTTGCCGCTACCTACCCTCAAACCGGAGGTTACACACAATCGTTCAGCCATCCTGCCCAGTATCCTGTACATAATTCTGCCTTTGATACCAAATGGAGACAACCTGGAAAGAGTAAGTCTACCCCCAGTTCCCGTAGAGTTACTAGTACTGAAAACCTAGATGCATCTGATGCAATGATCAGCAACCTAAACCTCTCAACACACCCAGGTCTCAACATACAGAATCACCTGAACCTCGACCTTCCACCCTCCGACACCATGGCCCAGCAATCCCTGACCGTCAACCTCCCATCCACCCAGTACTTCGTCCAGATCAAGCCAACAATCGCACCGAATCTGCTCGAGCGTCAACACAAGCTCTTCGTCACTCTCAATCATCAACGGCTACCCGCAATGCCACTAATGCCCGGCCATACTCTCGACCCACGTTATCCACTCTTTGAAGGCCGTCTCAGTCCTGGTGTCAACAGATTGGAAATTGAGCTGATTGCCTCTCTACCTAAAGGTGCTCCAAAGCCTGAGAATGGAGCAGAGTCGGAGCTGGAGAAGATCACAGTGTTTGCGAATCTCATGAAAGCTACGTAGGGGAGGCCTTTATGTCCTGCGTATGATGGCGTACTGGATGAGGAATTTTGGGGTACTAGCATTATACGTGAGAAGTCAACGCTGTATGATGTACAATAATTGTACAATAACAAAGAATCAACAGGTATTTCGCACAGAGATTGTAGTGTGCCCTAAATCTGCACCTATTGATCCTATAAATATTGCATGTACTCAGCCAAGTGGCGATCTCCGGTTCATGCCCCTTGAGAATTAGTTATGCTTTGCGTAAGCTTGTTAGGTTAAAAATCTGCTGCCAGCGTATTCGCCAAAACCCTGTTTATATCTTGAGACCCCCAGTGTCGCGAGATCATTTGTTGTTTTGCATTACACGTACTGGGTTACAGATGCTGTGAATATGTCGACAATCGTCGATGGCTCCAGAGAAATAACCATCGCTCTGTAGACACTGTAAACATATTGTTCATTTGCCAATTCACTAGAAGATGTACGTTCTCCCATTACGTTGCAGTATTGCGAACTTTCATGGTACATATATTCGTCTCTGGATTTGGAAGTTGGCTCAGCCTGGCCCATAGATACCTACGCTTGAGCTAAGACATCGTCCCCGCCAGGGCTATGGGCGCTGTTACGAAAATCCCGATCCGAAGCCAGTACTTCTGTCGGTGAACCATGAGGCGAGGACCGAGATATTGAAGACTTAGACGATGGCCAATGGGCCGCACAATATGTACATGACATGGAATTTCAATCGCGATAGCATTGATTGTCTAGAGTAACTCAACGGCGACGACTTCAACAGAGATTTCATCTACGACAAGAAGATTGACAGGATGTTTCTTCTCCAGTGGCCAGTAGGTCTTACTGCATTGGACTCAAGTAGTGAGACCGCAGTCATCAAACGAAGAGCGCTAAGCCTGGAGTAGGCGGAATGGCTGCTAGATCATCGCATTGGTCCCAATGACTTCTACAAGCTGCACGTGGTTCAAATCACACAGACTCCCGACGATGAGACGGTGGTTCTGGAAGCTGGCCAAACGGAGGTTAGCCATGAGGAAGTTGGGGAGGTTATGAAGTATGAAGTATCTAAAATGAAGTTCTACCGAAGAGCTTCTACATTTCGCGGCTAAAGTAAAACCCGAGAAGAACATAACAGTGGCCAAGCTCGTGAAGTCAAATGTGGTAGAGAGGATAGATCCGTTCTGTGTCAATAAAAACGTCAAGATGTTAGGGGCCAGGAAGGGCTACGGGATCGACGACCTGCGCGTCGAAATACGGTTCTAATATGAAAGAAGGATAGATCAAGAGATGATAGATCGTTCACTCTGCCAGTGTACCGTAGACATGGATCTTGGCCATAATGTGTATTCTAGGTAGCGATAGTTCCTGATTACAGCATTTTCTGGAGAATAGATTTGCATGGAATCTCTCCAAGTACGGCTCAAAATACATTGAACATTTGCTGTGAATTCCTTAGTGGAACCTTGGACATGTTCTTCCCGAAATTTATCTCAAATGCATATATATGGTTTCTTGTATTTTATCGTGCCGTGGTGTGCAAGAACAAAACTCAGGCAGTGAAAAGCAGATAGCACACGTGATTTGGTGCCTGCAGCTACATATACGGGCTCATTGACAACTCTTTCTTCCAACCTCCTGCTCCTACTTCGACAATATGTCGACAGTAAGCAACAGCCCAGCAACACCTTCTCTTCCTACCGATATTGCGGATACTTTCCATAAAATCTCTTCGCTGCCAACAGAGGTAAGCTACACCGTTGATGGCAGTGTATATCTTGCCTTACTTACAGATCCGACCCGAGATATGGCTACTCACTCGCCTTGGTCCTCGAAGTCTGACGTTTGAGAGAATTTCTCGTCCCAATACGGACCTTCGCAGCGTCTGGTGGAATATCCAACCCTACATCTAAGGTAGAGATACACATTCCGTTCTGCTGTCAGTAAATCATGAAAGCAATAAGAGAGATTTTCAAGTCTGTCATAATGTCAAGAGGACCGTATATGTTTATGGACTTCAACTCGATTCTAGACACCATTCACTAGAACGGCCATGCAGTCGAAGAGCTCTGCCTGTTTGTCATGCCGCAATTTATTTGCAACCAAGGTTTCCTTCTGCAATGGCGGGTGGATGTCTGTGCAGTTGACCTGCAATAAATCACAGCGATCAGGCGATGTTCCTTCATCCTGGCAGCGTTCATCGAGCTGTTAAGCGCACCAAACTGTTATTCCATTTCTCGCATGCTTCCACCGAGCTTACTTCTATAGGCAGTACCGTAAAAGGCTCCAGAAGCCAGACGATATTGTCATAATCCGAGATGTTGGAGACGGTATGATGGGTGACGGCGATGACGGCGTAATGCTACTACCAGAAGGTTACACAGAGGTTGATGAAGAAGCTTTGAAACTCTCAATCCTGAATTCGCTTACACTCCGAGAGAGGCCCTGGAGAAATTCGCTTAAGGTGCAAGATCTTAGCAGTAAACACCGGCAATACGGCTTGAAAAGTCATGTGTGCTTGGGAAGATATCTCCTTGCTGTGTAACGAAAGACATCAGGAAGAGGGAGGCAGAAAGGTAGTCCACGTATCTCTCATGGGCGGCTTAGTACATAGAAAGACAGAGAGGTGATAGTGCTAAAAAGCCAAGCGAGCGAGGAAAGAGGGCTGATGGATACTGTCATCTGAGAATGGACTTCGATCCATAGCCCGATTTTGCAGGAGAAACATCACTAGGAGATTGGACGCACTCTGCTTGCGTGTTGGCTTTATGGTCTTAATTTCAAAGTATCAAACATATAACCTTACCACAAAACATTCCCCGATACATCGACCTGTAGTATTTGCAACAATCAACATTTTTGTCGATACACAAGAGAAACTCAATATCCTTTCAAAGATTTTCAAGTCATCCTTAATCGTATACCTGCGCTGTCAAGAGATCCCAAAGTAGTCTTCTCCTCGATATGATCTCGATATTCGAGACATATACTATCTCAGATCAAAGTCTCAGATACCTTTCTCTCCTGAACGATCTTGATTGTGCCACACGACTTGAAGAAATAGAGACACCTTCGACTGGGAACGCGCACACTTATCAGAAGCTACGCTCGATGATTCTCAGATACCCCCTCAGAAACTCTTTGAAATGAGACTCCGGCGAAATGGAACTATTGGCTGTTCTGTTTTCTTATCCACACAGTACTTCTCAACATGCACGACACTTCCCGGGATAGTGCTCATGCTCTGTTGGCACTGCGTGATGCTAGGGTTTTGGGCTCAGCAGCAGCTGTGCCTGTCACAAAGTGCGCCCAGCTGCAACATTCATCACTTCATAATGGAGATACATTCATTGTCCGATGTCGTTGTGCCAATATCCCATAGGTATCCGAGCACGTGACTGCCGATGATCCACCTAGTGTTGACCTAGCCGGCTCCACGACGCTAACAAAAAATCGATAAACCATTCCAAAATTATCGGCGAGGATTGTCTCTTCCGCAGTTCTTTCTCAACCCCAACACAAAACCCAAACCTCTTTCATATACACAATCATGGCCGACGAGGTATACGAAGGTGCGATCGGTATCGATCTTGGTAAGTCTCAATTGCTCGTCGCCTTTCACGGCAGCTCGAGGCAGCACAGAAGGCTGCCCACCGTCTTTCCCATATCAACATGCTAACTTTGCTATTTCATAGGAACCACCTACTCCTGTGGTACGTACGATATCATAATCACCTCGGTGCTCATACATGGAATTTTGGGGAATGGAAAGGAGGGTTTGATACACAGGATACTGATTTGAGACAGTTGCCAACTATGAGGGAACCAATGTTGAGATCATTGCCAATGAGCAAGGTTCCTTCACCACCCCATCGTTTGTCTCCTTCACCGACAAGGAACGTTTGATCGGTGAATCCGCCAAGAACCAGGCTGCTATGAACCCAGTCAACACCGTCTTCGACATCAAGTTAGTGCTTCGGGAGCCGCGAGAGGGAATATGGACTGACTTGGGTGAACAGGCGTTTGATCGGTCGCCGATTCGATGACCCTACTGTATGAGCTCTATGCGCAAAGCCCGAAGATATGAGTTCTCCATACTAATTCCCTACAGGTCAAGAAGGATATCGAATCATGGCCATTCAAGATTGTTGACCAGGATGGATCGCCTTTCGTCGAAGTCGAGGTCAGTACAATTGCGACGTTTTCACGATTCTAGCTTCAACTAATGTTCATGACAGTATCTCGGAGAAAAGAAGGTTTTCTCACCCCAGGAAATCTCTGCTATGGTCTTGACGAAGGTATGCAATGCGCCTTCCGACCACTCTCCATGCTAACGCAAAACGACAGATGAAGGAAATTGCTGAGGTCAAGTTGGGCAAGAAGGTTGCTAAGGCCGTCATCACTGTCCCCGCTTACTTCAACGACAACCAACGTCAAGCTACCAAGGATGCTGGTGCCATTGCCGGTCTCAACGTCCTTCGTATCATTAATGAGCCTACCGCCGCTGCCATCGCATACGGTCTAGGAGCTGGAAAGTCAAATAAGGAGCGCAATGTCTTGATCTATGATCTTGGAGGAGGAACCTTCGATGTGTCTCTTCTCAACATTCAGGGAGGTGTTTTCACTGTCAAAGCCACTGCTGGTGATACCCACTTGGGAGGACAAGATTTCGATACCAACCTGCTTGATCATTTCAAGAAGGAGTTCACCCGCAAGACCAAGAAGGATTTGTCTAACGACCCCCGTGCCCTCCGTCGTCTCCGCACTGCTTGCGAGCGTGCTAAGCGTACTCTTTCCAACGGTGCTCAGACCACTGTTGAGATCGATTCTCTGTTCGACGGAGAGGACTTCAACGCTCAGATCACCCGTGCCAGATTCGAGGACTTGAACTCCAAGGCCTTCAACGGTACTCTTGACCCTGTTGCCCTGGTTCTCAAGGATGCTCAAATCGATAAGAGCAAGGTTGACGAGATCGTTCTTGTTGGTGGTTCTACCCGTATTCCCCGGATACAAAAGCTTCTCAGCGATTTTTTCGACGGAAAGAAGCTCGAGAAGTCCATCAATCCTGACGAGGCTGTCGCCTACGGTGCTGCTGTTCAAGCTGGTATTCTATCCGGAAAGGCGACCTCTGCCGATACCGCCGACCTCCTTCTTTTGGATGTCGTTCCTCTCTCTCTCGGTGTTGCCATGGAGGGTAACATTTTCGCCCCTGTAGTTCCCCGTGGTCAGACTGTAAGTCCTGCCTCTTCAGAGTCCCAGAAACCATTTGCTGACATTCTGAAGGTCCCTACAATTAAAAAGAGTCAGCATAATCCACTTCCCTTCCCTTTTAGTTGTCTCAGGTATCTCGAGACAATTAACCAGCGGTAAAATTCTGACATTTTACTAACTTTATTATAGGGACTTTTACAACTGTTGGAAAGTAACTCCTTGGACTGGCTCCCGCCCTCATTCTATTCCTGCCTTTGCTAACGATTTCTACAGCCGACAACCAGCAGACTGTTCAATTCCCCGTCTTCCAGGGCGAACGTGTCAACTGCGAGGACAACACTTCTCTCGGAGAGTTCACTCTTGCTCCAATTGTAAGGCCCTTCTCATCGCTCACCCCATCGCACGAGCTAACAAACCCCAGCCACCCATGAAGGCTGGAGATGCCGTTCTTGAGGTTGTCTTCGAGGTCGACGTCAACGGTATTCTCAAGGTCACCGCCACTGAGAAGACCTCAGGACGCAGCGCCAACATCACAATCTCCAACTCTGTTGGTAAACTCTCGTCTAGTGAGATCGAGTCCATGGTTGCCGATGCCGAGAAATTCAAGACCACCGATGAGGCATTTAGCAAGAAGTTCGAGGCCAGACAACAGCTCGAGTCATACATCTCAAGAGTCGAGGAGATCGTCTCTGACCCAACGATGTCCCTCAAGCTCAAGCGTGGAACAAAGGACAAGATCGAGTCTGCTCTCAGTGATGCCATGGCTCAGCTCGAAGTTGAGGATTCTACTTCCGATGACCTGAAGAAGAAGGAGCTTGCCCTGAAGAGGGTTGTCACAAAGGCCATGTCTACCCGCTAAATCACCCCCACCGCCAACGACAACAGCACATACAGAAAACAGACAGGTGTGATACATGAACTTATTTGCATGGCATGCATGAATCTGATCCCGCCTGGTTTTCTGCCTCTATTCTCTCTCCTACATCCGGTATCATCTACAAAAGTCGCTTGCAAGTTATCTGGTGCAAATTGGTCTGATCCTATCTCGGGAGTCTCCTCCAATTTTACAGGCATAGAGCGCGCTTGTAAATTAGGAATTGCTGGGGGTTATTGCAAATTGAACGAACTTTCCAAAAACTACCAGTTGCTTGCGTTCTTTTCCTTACTGTCTGTGTCCACAACCTACTCTTATTCTCCACTTCATGCGTTAAAACTATACAAACCTTGCATCTTTCTCCCAAACTCCCTAACCTCTGTAACATCCGCCGTAATATTTATCTTCTATTCCTGTCCCTTTACTTCGCCAAGTAAACGTCTGCACCCTCGACGTTTCCTATCACTCATCTCGCATCACATCACCAACGTCCTTATAAATATATCCAGTCTCCGGTCCTCACTAGCCCTCTTTATCGCTCGCGCGAACCATTTGTCAAATACCCGAGCCTCAAGTTCCCTTAGCTCTCCATAAGCAACGCAGTCCTCAATTGAGGTAGTTCAATTTCGTACGGTATTTCCGAGTGACTTGCAGGTTGCTGATCAGTGCCGGCCACTCATATAGCTTCCAGACCGTAGGATCACCGAAACTAGGCCCGCCCTACTTGGGAATGAACGTGCCTGCACTCATTCCGTCGCCAGTGAAGACTTGGTCATTCAACGCCACGTAAGCATATCCCGACGAGCTACGGCAATTGATATCCAGATCCATAAGCTGTATTGGGGAGGTGGTTTCTCGTAGGCCTTGTGCATGACGGGATTGAGCATGTTGATCACGATGTCCATATCGTAGTTCTTTGCGACGGCTTCCACCAAGTAGTCAGCTCTCTAGTTTCACCAGTATTGAGATATTAGAGCCTATACTTCCTTCGGTCGAATAAATTATGAGCCTGTATTACGCATAGACTTTGTGGGAAACAACGCTCAGATCTCTGCCATCTTGCGCGTGGGAGATTATCACAAACACGTCTCTGCCATCCACGTCTTTCTGGGGACTGACGTTGGCGTAGAACAAGGATTTGTTGGGGCAAGGCTTCTTTGTGAACATGCGACGAGCGGATATGGCATCAGTGGGACAGGTAGGCTTCTTGGTGACTGGTGTTGCAGCCTTTATGGGCGTCATTGCAAAAACTGCAGCAACCTTCATGAGAGCATTCTTTGGTACCGCACAGCAAACAGCAGCTTGGACAGAGGCTGCTGACACTGCTGATGTTTTGGGAGTGACTAGCGAAGCTGAAGTGAAAGATATGAAAAGGGCAACAAAAAGATACAAGAGAACTGTGGTAACTTATCTATTCAGCTTCATCTAATCGTGACAATAGTGAAAGGATCAAGAGAGAGTTCAAGCCCGAAGTTCGCGAAAATTGCATAGAAGATGTGATGACTGAGTACAATGTAATGATTGTCAACATAGTAAGCTTTGCAACTGCTATAAGTACAGATACAAAGCCCATCTTGGGTTGTGCTCTCTGAGAAGAATGGAGGAGATGTGGTTGAGACAGCGAGGCATCTCTGCTCGTTCCAGTTGGAATGTTGTTTCTATCTGTTCTCCTTGCCCGGCAAAATGCGCAAATAGATGAAGCCAGACAGACAGAGGATATGTATATAACGTGGTCAATGGTTGCTCATCCGGGGTAACTATTACGCAGGTCAAGTACACGGCGTGTATGGCGCTTAAGTAGAGAGTGAGTTACAGATGAAATTCCTGTGGAAAGAAATATATTGAGTGCGAGGAACAGAAATTGGACTTCAACAAACGAGCAAATGGGAATGTGGAAAGTAGGACCGGCCTTGAGTTCGAGGTGTGAGGATAGGAAGTGCTGATGTGACATATGGCTTGTAGGTTAAGAGGCGAATCTGCGTAGGTAGTTTCAGATATAACATTGCGAAAATAGGAGTCTTCTGTAGTGGTTTGGTATAACCTCGACATCGCATGTAGTATCCTGGACCACTGGAAGAACAGCTGGACATCAAGCCTCGCATCGACTCACTCAATTCGCAATCGAATCAAGTCGTGAGCTATGCAGAAATGAAACCAGGATTGAAATATAGTGTTGAGGTAGCATCTGATATATCCAACGAAGCCAAATCATCCTCCTGCTCAACTTGGGGTCCTCTATCGACGGCCACTGCTCTGCCCTGGCAAGCGTGTCGTAGCTCGTAGGCAGTCCTCCACGCGGACCTGGTTAATTTCGGGTGTCTTGAATTGCGCATAAGTACGCACATGTTCACCCAAATGCGGCCCTTGGTGCGTGCTCCGTCAGATCTTTGGAGGAGCCAGTAATGGCAGGTCCTCACTTCGAGATCTCTGAGCGCGCCGTTCTCGACACAATCACGTAGAAGCCCAACTCTAGGCAGAGCCTGGTTTGTGGCTTCTTTACTTGTGCTTGCGTCGAATTTGGCGATGAGACAGCTGATCCGATGCGCATGATCGACATCTTTGGTTGATGGAGAGATAAAAGTATGGCGATAGGTTTTGAATTTGCCACTTTTCTTCCTCTTCTGTTATAAAAGTACCCTCCGCATAGATTTCTACGGTAAGGAGGAAGGTGTTCAGTGTGGAGTATAGAGAGCTGATCCTATTGCGTATGCGACGGCAAGTAAGGAGGGAGAGAGAACATGGGTGTGCTGGGTTGATTGATGGTCGACTTGATGAGTATTGGAATAGGTGAAGTGGCATAGTGTTTGTAGATCTGAAGACGTATCTCTACAGGGAGATCTAGTACACAGCCTCTTGAAGATTGTGAACGGTAATCAAGAGAAGTTCTCAACCATTGATATTTTGTAGTTGTGTTTGGCGCAACGTTACACAAAAGGGAAAGACAGCCGCCCGATCTGCCAAGCCTCGTCTATACTCCGTACTCAAAGTCCATTTCAGCTGTTTTCAATACCACAATGCCTCCTACACTTCGTCCGAGTGTGCTACGGCATTTGATACGGCGCTGTACAGCTCTTATAGAAAATCAGCCACTGTAAATTCCATATCCGCGCTCCATTGGCCCAACGCTGATCTTCCCAGCACTTGCTCTACACGAATATCCACAGCACCGCGCATACAATATGTCTCTCCCCTGTGCCATTGTCGAAGTTTTCAAACAAGCACCCCGCTACTGAAGAAACAAGGCAAAGAGAAACCCTCCAAATCAAGACCCTCTTCCGCCGAGGAAAGCACAGAATCAGACGACCCGTTCGACTTCTCAACCCTCTCAGCAGGCATAGACAAATCACTTGAGAAGCTCTCTGTAAACCTTTCCAAGCTGCGGACAGGAGGAAGGTTTAATATCGAGATTCTAGAAGATGTGAGAGTACAGCTTGATAAGGATGTCAAGGGAACGGAACGGCTAGGTGATTTGGCCCAAGTGCTGCCGAAAGGTGGACGAAGTGTGATGGTATTGGTTGGGGAGAAAGATGTACGCCTTCCCTAGCACAAAAAAGACCATGATATTGAGGGAACCTGGACTGATTGCTATAATAGCATGTCAAACCAATAATCTCAGCTATCCAAGGCTCCCGTGACCTAAACTTCCAACCCCAAACTGACGCCCACAATGCTCTCCAACTCAACATCCCCATCCCACCCCCAACAAAAGAATCGCGCGATCAAGCACTCGCAGCAGCGAGCAAAATGGGCGGAGTAGCGGATCTGGGTGTCAAGAGCGCCAGGGCGGCTATGCAGAAACGGTTGAGGGCGATGGAGTTGCAGAAGGTGGTAAGGCCGGATGATTTAAAAAAGGCTCATAAGGAGATGGAGAAGTTGGTTGAGAAGGGGCATGCGGATGCGAAGAAGGTTACGGAGGCGGCGAGGAAGGGGATGGAGCAGCAGTGATGATGTTGAGACTACTAGGCTTTTTTGAGATATGGTATAAGCAGCAAGTCGCGATGCGGCATTGATTCCATTGAGACGATTGGATACCTGTATGGATCTGGGACATTAGAAAAACCAGACAGATAGTCAGACTGGTATATACGTATTGTACATCATATGTTTACATGGTACAACAGCTCTCTAGTAATGTACATCATTCTCAAAATCAAGCCCTTTTGGCGACCTTCGGCGCAGCACTTTTCTTCCCAAAATTTGCCGGCAGCAACGACCTCAGCTTCTCCTCAAATTTCCTTGCATCTTCCGGCAGGTAAGTCTCGTTGCGTATCGAATACGCACCCACCATACCCACCGCATCCCCCAAAGTCGCAGGAGATTCCGGCATTCTATAGTGTCCCGCGACCCACGCATCACTCAGCTTCCCCTTATCATCCTCGCTCAACCTCTGCATATCCACCCTCTTCTTATTCAATCCGCTCGTCCTCTCTTTCAAGAACCGTTTTCCAGCTTTCGCATCCTCCCTGCTCCCAAACGCTGTCACTCCCGTCCCGCGTAATATCTGGCTACGATGCTCACTCGCATGGCGAAACCCGTCCATCGTTCCAGTACCTGTGCGGAGCTTGTGCATTACGTCCGCCAATACACCCTGCGCGCTCGACTGCACAGCCGTGCCATCTCCCCTCTGCATCAACGCTTCGAGGGTCGTACCAGGCTCGTAGGCGCCGTCTGCGTATCCACCCTCCATATGGCGCTGCCATTGCAGCTCCTCCATCGTGTAATCGGGCAGATCGTCCGGCTCCTCATCACTCTCGTTCTCATCAACCTCGTTATGCGTCTCCCTGCTTCTCGGTCCAAAGTTCCCCCTCCCTCCCCTTCTTTTCTTCGGTGCTCCCCTATTACCACCTCGTCCACGACTCATGCCGCCACCGCGCGACCGTGTGAAGTTCGGGTTGAAATCTCGATTCCCAGTCGTGGGGTTGAACTGGTGGCGCTGCCCGGTCTCATCGAGGCGTGTGATACGGAAGCCTCTTTCGCCAGAGGGTTTTGCTCCTAAGGCGCGGGCGTCTATGCCTCGTGATTTGGGGGTTATGGCGGATAGTTCAGCGATGGCTTCGAGGTTTTGCTGGCCGCGGCGGGATATGGTAAAGCGTGGTTTCTCTGCAGCAACTTCATCAGCGATCTGCATATATTTTCTCTGCGAACAAGGTGATATGAGGTAGACGTGAGGACATACCATCATCGGCAGCAGCACAAGCAGAAGTAGAAAACAGCCTCAGACTCGCCGCGATTCCATCCGCAACCCTCGAGTAATCACTTCCCAGAGGTCTCGATCGCTCAATGGCAGACTGCACATGCCACTTGAACATTCTGTGTCATATATTGCTCAATTGCTCAGAATCTTGGAGATGACCATCTAAATTTCTAGGCTGGCGTCCAGATGAAGAGTCTTGGCATTTCAATACTGCCAAGGCTAGAGCTCAACCTCACTTTAAGCTCCGGACCAGCATCAAATTACAGACACAAGCCTACGAGAAATAGTACGAAAAGCAGTGCCGAAAGGACAGAAAAAATGCTACGCCGCCTACCAACATCAATAATTTTGACGACGGAAGACGTCGCAATGTACGAGGACAACCGCTTGCGCGAAGCGATGCATGAAGAGGCGGCCGCGAAAGCTCAGAGGGAACTGGTACAGCAGCAGATGACCCCTAATCAGGGACAGAACAAGGATCCCAATAATCCTGGGCGGCAGATGGGGGCGCCGGCGAAGACGAGGGAGGAGCGATTGGGCATTGGGCTGTCGAGGGGATGAGAGACGTGAGGGGAGGGAGGATATCGAGGCGGAGGAATGGGAGGCCTGAGAATGGATATACTCATGTCATTGGCGAGGGAGGGAGTTCAGGACAGCAGAGTGCTTTGGAAATGGGCATGGGACTGAGGACGGGAAAGAAGTGCTGGAGTAATGGGAAGATGCCATGGACGTACTGAACGATGGTCACCAACAGCATACCAGGAATCCTAGAACCGTCTTTTGATTTCTTGACGAGTTTGTGATTAATGCACAGGCACGAAGCTTCTCCAACGTGGCACAAATGCGTCACCAATGACGGCGACAACAGTCTGAGAAGCGATAGATGTTCTCGAGGAGCATATATGCCGCCAGCGTTTCATTCCAAGAGGAATTTACTATACTTAATGCCCAAGATTCCATCTATATTGTCGACCTGATCTCAGCAGTAAATCTCTCTCTGGAACGGAGGAGTCGCTCATACTGCCAAGTGTAACTCGACTGTTCTGCATTCGCCAAGGTACCTCACTCGGAAGGATGATCCGCGATGGCTAGTGTAGACCAATTATTCATTTATCATGTCTAACCGTCGTTCGCCATTTGTGCTTCGTATTCTTCTTTACCCGCATTATTTCTCATTCTTCCATAGGACGTTATGGTCCGCCAAATGAACGCCAGATGTACGCCAAATTCATATGATATACAACACAAAGATACACAGAGCCCCACCACTGTCGCTGAAATGGCAATTAGTAGTGCTTTATTTGTAGGAGATCGTCGACCCAAAGATAAAAGTGACGAGAAAACGCCGCCGCTGAATGCGAATCGAAAAGCCACCTGATATGAAGTGAAAGGCTATGAAGTTTTTGGCAGACTGCGTGGTCGCAATTTGCGCAAACTCTCCGATGACACCTTGAGCTTCACTATCTTGCTCTTTTTCTCCGCTGGTGTACGAGGAGCGGGAGCTGTTGCAGGAGATGCTGGGGGGAGAGCACTGGGTAGAGGTTTACGCTCTCCCTTTGGTCTCGGGGCCGTGACCGGTGCTGGTGATGATAGGGAACGATGGGGACTCGCTTGTGCGTACCCGTCTCCAGGTGAGGAAGCGATTGGCAGAGGTGTTCTGTGCTGCTTGCTTCCTGGTTTGGGGGGATTGGATGGCTTGGCGAGTATGGCTTGCATTTTGGCTATATTTGCCGGCTTGTGGAATTCCAGCTTGGCGATTTTGCGAGGATATTGACCGTCGACATTGATGGTACCTTCGTCTGCTGGCAGAGGTCGTTTGAGAGCGTTGGTCGTCGCTGGTGGAGCCATAGAGCCATGCTTAGGCCCAGGCTTAGGTCCGATCGTAAATTTCAGTTTAGGCGTTGCAGCAGCAGGTGTTGCGGCCTTCATAATAGCCCTTGGTGCAGGGAAAGGCACGGAAATAGCAGGTCGAGATGGTGGTTGCTGCGGGGCTGCGACTCGCAGCACTGGTGCTGGAGTACGTGGTTTCGTGCGCACTATGCCATTCTGCTTGAAAACCAGCGTTGACTACGAAATGCATTAGTATATAGCCAATGAAAGAACGTACTATGCGACATACCTTCCCAGTTCGTTCCACCGACCAGTACTTAGGCATTGGCACTTTCAGCACGAGAGATTGCTTCGGTTCATAAAGTATGCCGCAAATCTCCAACAAAGACGCTTGTTCACTTAGAACTAGTTTTGGTGACTTTGCAGCCTCCCAGATATATCTCATTAGTGCCTCGTTACCACCAAGGTCTGTCTTCAAGGCTGCTAGTGCGCCAGTGATCGTCTGTGTTCGAACCTGATGAGCTTTCTTGTGCTCGTTAGAAACTTCGTCTACAACAACAAGATCGTCGGCCATGGCATCTACTGTTGCTTGTGCGACGGGCTTTTCGACACCAGGGCCAAACGCGACAACAGCCAATCCTTGACTGAAGACATCGTACAGCCGACGACGAACGAAAGGTGATATGTCTGTACTCATTGCAGTCATGAAGAAATCGGCCAGGCCATCGTTGGCAATATATTTGAGATCGATTAAAGCTTCGAGAGCTTTGCAGCGGACGATATCGAGACAGCCATCGTGGACATAGTTGATGAACTCGAAAGGATCCACGGGTATCACACCAGCTTGCATGAGTTTGGCCTTGCACAACAGGATCGTAGTGGTGTAAATGTTGCGGTACGTCTCAAGCCACTCATCCATACGAAGATGCCGATCAAGTTCTGCAACAACTTTTGTTACGAAGCTGTCATATTCAAGAATTTCCTCCTCGTCGCCGGCATCATCAAAGACCATTTCACCAGCGTTAACTTTTCGGGGAATGCAACATTCAGTCAAGGCTTCGAGGAGACTTGCGATCTTGAACTCGTCCGAGTACTCGTTGTCTTGATTGTCGTTGAAACGGAGCTGGTCCAGGACGATGTCTCTTGCTTTCTTGGGACATCGTCCATGCTTATCGCGGATCTTTGAGAATGCCGAAGCCATAGCTTTCGACACTATATATGCAGGCATGTTGCTGAAGTCGTTTTGTATTGGAGTCCTTGTACCAGGATAGCAGTAAAGCGCCTCGTAAGCCTTCTCCAGATGTTTCAGACCCTTCCAATTCAATGTCTCCAATGCACAGTTCTGCAACACATCTAACGCCATCAATCGAACGTTGTAGTTATAGCGTGGGTCCATGAAAGCTTTGACGGCAAAAGTTGATGGCTGTGCGTAATGGCCCACACGGCTTAACCACGACATGGATTCTTGGTGAGCTACAACATCGCGATCCTGCTGTAACTGCGACATGTACATATACGCTTTCATGTCGCGAAGATCTGACAAGCAGAGCCATTCAAAGTCTGCATCAATCCGGAACCACTCGTAATTCTCGTTATCCATGTTCTTCAAATCTTCTGGACTCCAGCCATCAAGATCCCACTCCTCTATCTCATCGTCATCCGCCAGAACGTCTCCGAGACTGTAATATAGGGCATCTCCGTTGTTACCACCAGCACCGGCCATTTGATCCGTTTTGCGACGACTCCGCTTGAGCCGTTTATATTTTGTGGCATAAGGAATCATGAAGGTCTCGGAGGTTTGTGTAATATTGACGATGTGCTCGTAAGGGGTTCCATCAGCTTCGTGAATTCGGATTGTCATGGGGCCAGTGAAACAGGCTTGTAATGATTCGGCATCAACCTCGGATTCCTTGAACTCGCGGAGGAAGTCATGTTTGGGGATGGTTCTTGGTACATTCAGGAGATCGGTTTGCTTTTGGCGGATGGTCATCTTGATAGTGGATGTCTTCTTGACAAAGTCCTGTGTGACAAAAAACCTTGGACAGCCGGCACCGAAGACCCATTGACTCCAAAACTCTTCTGTTTGCCGATATTTATTGAGCTTCTCGACGTGTTTTCGGAACGATTCTGTGCTAACGGTATTCTCCGTGCCATTGTTCGCATTGACTGCCATCTTGGTGATGACTCGAGTCAAGCCAGTAGTCTGCGTGGCCTTGATGATGCGCTTATGCAAGATGAATAAAACAAGCGGTGCTTTCAATGCGATGAATTCATACTCGAAGGATCCTAGATGGAGCATAGTTCCAAGAGCTGACAGAGACGGCCGATCTATGTCGAGCGCAACAAGTTTGTCCGACAATGTCTTTTGACGGAAGAGATAGTCGTTATTGCCGCAAGCATTTCTCATATAGTCTCCAGTCATGAAATGAGACAGCCCAATAGTAACCCATCTATCCGAAGGCTCAGCTGCGACTATTGCAACTCCCATCCATTGGCTCGCCACCGCATGCGTTAGTGTTCTCATGGTTTCCCGCTCAGTATCAATGATCTTTTTTGGGTAGAGCAGCCGGCTACTGCAGAGACTGACTGATGCTGCGTGCTGCACGTCTTGCTCTTGGTCGTCGATAAAGACAAAGTTAGCTATGCGAAAGGGGAAACCGGCGCCGCAGCGTACCATGAGCCAATCGACTGCATCCACTATACTAACACATGTGTTTCTGAGTTCATCGACTCGTCCAGGCAGACAGTAGCCGACGATGGGAAGAGACTGCCCCTGACCAAATCTCTCCATATCGTCCTCACCTCTGTTCTCTGCGGCCAAGTCCACCTCCTCGAAGGGACCAATCGCAAAGCCAATATGCTGAGCGCTGACCATGGTGTCAATATCGAATGTAACAGTCTTTTTGGAGTTGTCCAGAGGATCTGGTAGGTCAACCCCAGACTCGCCAGAACAAATGACTACCATATCGAGCAGTTTTTCGTCCTCGTGAAGTGTAATAACGTCCTCCATTGACGGTGATTGATTTCTTGAAGATTGAGCATTTTGCTTGCGCTTAACGGCGTCCCCCAACGTCCTTGGACAAGTGATAGATATGCTCCACGGGCATCTTACTGTCGCGCTATCAGCACAAGGAAATATGCAAGAAGCCACTCCAGCATCCATCGAGTGTTTGGTGTAAACGTGAGGATATCTCTTATCGGTAGGATTCAGTCCTACAAATTGTAATCCATCTCTGAATTTTTTCACCGAGAAACTGAGTGACACAGTGATCGGCTCAAAAGTCGAGACCATATCAGCCGCAGCTCTCGGCGTCAAGCCTGGGTATGCAGACACAGCATCCTGGCCAGCGACAGACGGAGCGCGAGTCGATGAAGCTCGTGAGTTCTCGAAGAACGATCCTATCTGCTGGGGAGAAACGCCTTTGGGTAGGTTTATCACAAGAGATCCGTCAGCAGTTCGGTCTTGAGGAGGTAGGCGACCAAGTTGCATCCAAGCTTGGTGCGCAGTCCAATGTATGTGTCTAGGTATAACCAGCTTTTTGAACGGATCCTCGTACTTGAAGGTAGCGCTCTTCCCATTGACCTGTACGGAGCTTGTATCGATCACACATTGCCGTGCATCAAGCTTGATCTGTCGAAACTCCCTGGACAAAGGGCTGAGGGTGATCTCAGTTCGTCCTTTCAAGGTCTGTGTAGAGAAGTCAACGTCCAGCTCGATCTTTTGGTGCAGGATTGAGAAATCGTATTCGCGCGGCGTCGTGGACTTCTCGACCGGTGAAGGTGGAGGTGGAGGCTCCATGTTGAGGAGAGCTCCTGGCATATTGCAATCTCCAGAGGGTTGTATTCCAAGCAGCTCCCCGCCCCCAGTATTATGCGCGCGGCGATCGAGAGAGTGTATGCTCAGAGCAAAAGAGGCGCTGCCAGATGGAAGGCTGCCACAGTTTGCGCTCTCCGCGCCTTTCCTGCCCTATCTCGCTTTATGATGTTGAGTTCGTGCAAATCTGTTCGCTCGGAGTAGAGCGATTTCGTCCAACGCGTTGAATTGCGCCTGAATGTTCTGTTTTTCTGCCGATTTGTAATGGCTCTTCCAGTACAGAGAATATGAAGCCGTATCTCTTTCGTGCTTCAAAGATAGAGTTATTGGCAAGCAGCCCAAAAGTTCCAAATCGCAGTTTGGTCAGTATTTGACGGAACGTGGTATTTTTCGTTATACGGAGAGTGCGTAAATAATAACCCCAAGCTGAATGTCCCACGGCTTCAGAATCATCATACATGCTATTGTAGAAAATTCCAGAGCTTTCACTTTGATGCTGACCGGCGAGGATTTCGTGCACGTGATCTCTTCAGCCTTGCCGCTAGCGCGATTTTATCTTCTGAGGCTATTCACAGTTTTTGTGTCCGGGGCAAAATATTGATCACGCGGGAGCTATGTTGGGAAGCACTCAGAAGCAGCAGACTGGTGAGTAAAATAGTTATCATTCTCTCGTCGCAGTAAGTATCGATCGATCGATCGATCCATCCATCCATCCAGGGCCATAATACAAGCCAGCCCAGATAACATAAGCCAACGCCAGAAACATGCTGCGTCGGCCTCAATTTACATACAAAATACAATCAATGCTAGACCTGGCCAAGTGAAGCACTTTCAAGAGGCCTATGAGTTTTGCCCGCCCCGTAAAGAACACCGCCCGCTAATCTTTGAAAACTCTCCGCTCTCTTCTCTTGTTTCTCGCGTGTGACCTCAAGACTTCCTCATCCCGATACTCCTCTGGCAAATCGAAGTCGGAGTCTAGTACCTCTGGAATCGATTCTCCCCATGCTGCTTTGCTCCGTCCATTTCTTCGGACATTTATCTTAGCACCATCGACTGGTAAGAGGGATTTCATGCTGCGCTCGCCGTTTTTGGTTGCTGGTAGTGGAGGCAAGGACTCCACTCCAGCACTACGCTGTGTCTTTCGTGCTGGTCCACAACTAGCAGTCGCCTCCTCGTGTAGCTGTCTGGCTGCGGAAGCATCTACATCACACTCCGGAGGATCGTCATCACTGGCAACGCTTCCCTCGTGTGCAATCGACTCTGTCTTAGCCTGATCCTTCTCCAGCTTTCGGCGCTTCTCCTCCTCCTTCCATGTACGGAATTTGTCAAGGATAAGCTCGCAGCCCGTGATAAAGTGTCGACGTGCCGGCTCATAGTCTTTCTTCTTCGACTCCGTGATGCCGCTGACGCCCATGACCCTAAGCCACTCATGGCCTTGTAAGCCCTCCATCAAGCGTATGATTTCGTTCCTCTCGTGTTCTGCCCTAATTTTGTCGCCGTTGCGGGTTTTTTTGGCCTCGCGCTCGAGCTTTGCGTGGATAATTTGAAAGTAGGCATTGGACAGGGGATCATCCTCCTTGTCTCGATAATGCTGGGGTAGGAAGGAGAAGTCGACTCGGTTGCAATTATGTAGCTTAGTGAACAGCGATTCGGGATACTCTTTATATACATTGACCGGAGGAAGTGCGTCTTTTACTGGCTTCGTCATCGACTTCGCGCTATCAAGGATGATTACTGGTGTATCATAGTTCAAGATGTCTAGCAAGATCAGCCAAAGTCGTTCTGAATTGTTCTGCAGACTTACGTTCTTCTTTCGGATCGTTTCCAATAACCTCGTCGTACTCCGGGAAGTATGTAGAAAGATCGCTCTTGAACCGTACACCTTCTTGTGACCGCAATGACCGCTTCGTATTCTTCTGTTCCGCCGCCTTGAGATCCTCTGCCCTTGGTGCCAGTCTGCCGAGCTCATGCTTGATACCATTGACGACCTTCTGCTGGTGGTTTGTACGTGGAGGAGATTGCCACGGTTCGGGTTTTGTAGGGTTCGTGTGTTTTCGTTTTGTGCTGGGTGCAAGCGACGATCGCGAATTGTGGACAGCATCTCCATTGACAACCTTGGATTGTATGGCGGGCGCCTTGGCCTTGACCTTTGAATGTATTTCAAGGGCTAATTTTGGCTTCTTGTTGGCTGCTGTGAGATCTCTCTGGTCGGCAGACTCTATGGTGCGCTTCTTGCGGGTGTTTGGGAGATGTTGTGTTGGGGAGTGGCTGCTGGTGGTGTTTCTGTTGTCTGTAGGCGCGCGCACGTCGCTGTTGTTTCTGGCTGCTGTGGTAGAACGCGTCGAAAGACCCTCACGCTTGGATGATGATCTCAGAGAAAGGGAAGCCATTGACTCTCATGGACTCACAGCCCATTTTCCTTCTCCCGAATTGATGGAATTAATGTGTCAAGGTTTGCCGATGAAATGCAAATTCAGGTGCTCAGCAATTTGCAACTCCTAGTGAGCAAGCCTATTCCAGGTGTTAAGCTGTTCTCAGGGTACGCGAAACGAGACTGAAGGTCACTGGCTTCCCCTGCAATTTTTGGCCGCCCTCTAGTTATTTACTCAAGGTGAACTTAAGTTCTATTATAACTCCTGACTTTAGATTGTCACGTTATCGATAGCAATTGACCATGGCAACAAAACTCCATAATCAAACCAGTCATTCAATTGCCATGCACTAATGCATCCCCACCTTCCATCACAAACAATAGAACTCCTCTGCTGCCAAAGCAGTATCAGCAATTGCCTCAATAAACCAAGCAGAATAGCAGAAGCATTATATCATATATAATCAATTCATCTTGTTCTGAATTCAGTCAAAAGAGTGAATTTTTGGGTGGAGAATCCTGGCGCTGAAGGAGGAGTGCCAAGGCATTTACAAGCAAGAGTTCCTTATTCCTTGTTCCTCTCTCTCCATCTCTCCATCTATCTCTGGGACAATGCAAAGCTGCAGTCTTTCATCGTTTTTTTTGCTTAGGTAGCTAAAGGACCATGATAATGTAGGTGAGATGGTCGTCGAGTATTCTATAGTAACAGAGAAGAATATGTACGATGAAAGTATCAGCTGGAAGTAGGGTGCGTAGGTAGGTAGAACAGAAAGACAGGTAGTAGTTCAAGGTTGAAGACTGTAAGTAGTGGGTTCCATGTCAACAACCTAGCATGCTTAGTATATACTTAGCCAATTTAAGGGGCATCACGCCTGCTTGCAGTACCTCCTAGAAGTTGGGACATTCTCCATTGCCAGAGTCGCATCATCTAGAACCACTTCGCACTTGAATACCGTTGTGCCGGCAATGATGATTCATTGGTAAACGACAAAACTGCTCTCTGGTTGGAGACCGTCTGCTAAATTAGATGTTGGTTCGCTTCCTGTCCTACAAGCCACATTTTCTTCGTCCCAAAGCTCTGTCGTTCAAGCCTGGACCAGTTTGAGCCTCGAACTTCCGATCTTGCGTCTCCACGGTCTCAGACCGCACCATATACTCATGGACATATTATGTCCTGCGGATCAATGCATTGAGTATGCGTATCTGAGGTGGGTTCTTGACATGGGTTGTTCGTCGCAATAGAGCTACGATTGCAACACTATTATTTTACAGTTTCGTTGATTGTTGTGCTTGTGGAGAAATTTCCCACCGACCTTTGCAACACTCCTGCTACCACCCACTCGAGTCACATTCACGGTAGACTTTTCTTCGATGCAATCTAGAATATCTACCCCCTTAAATTAAGCGAATCGCATGCCTTACCACTAGGTCGGTAGCACTAACACCTGCCGTATTATCACGGACAATTTATATGACTTTATCAAGACGATGGGTTTGAGATCCTACGCTATGTCCAGAGTATCATTCTTTCTAGGAAAAATCGATATTATTCGGGATTAGTGCTCTTAGCCTTTGCTGGTGGACTGGGTCGTGATCAAGCTTCATGATTTCAACGGTCGGCTCGCCGACAGACGACAATCGTGCAAGAATTTTGGAGTCATCTCCTGAGCGCGGTCCAAGAAGAAAGCGGCATTGATAGAGAAATGCCTGACTACCCACGACCTGGGGCTCAATAAGTGCTGGAAGTAGCCAAAGTTTCAAAAGATGTTGGAATACGTCTACCGTTTATCAAGCATCTTTCTAGTATTTTTCTCTTTTGGCCGAGTGTACATTCGTATCCCAAATCTTCACGGAGGATAGATGCTTTCTAGGAGAGAGTTAACACGGCTGTTGGATGCTGGCGAGCTCTAGAGCAAATCTTTCATGGATTCAGATCATCTCCCGAAGTCGTGAAATTGCCAACATATTCTGACTTGGATCATCCATCATTTTGAACTATCCTAGAACCACTGCAGTAGGTACAGGTACCAGCTGTTCATGTTGATTCGTCTTTACCCCCGAACCAACAAAGAAGGGTTGTAGCCAGCATTCATAGCATCTAGATATGACCTGAAGGTCTTGCTCTGCCTCCTAATAGATCTGAAACCCTTGGTCTTAGAACATTACCACCTCTTGAAACCTTTTGCTGGCCTCCTCCATCTTATCATTGCATAGCTTCGTTCGCTTTTGAATCTTTTACCATTCTGTGCAACCATGGCCAATATGGACCCAAATAATAGATGTATCTCATTGGAAGGTACAAGCCTTGCCATCTTCACAGTCACAGTGGTATGTGCTGCTATCTGACCATAATAGTCAATCTTGGAACTTTCGCCTGGATCCAGGAGCGGAGGTAGGTAGGTGACGACGGCCTGATGTTGGCCGCGCTGCTAAGTCAATAATTACTTCGTTCTACCTTGAATCAGCCACCCCCTATTACTTATAGACTAACAACAAAAGGTAATGAATTGTTTTCCTCGTTAGAGCAGTTCTGGGTCGCCTAGGTGCAAGATCCAGAATAGGTCAACGCAACAACATGCTGAACGGCTTTATGCTTGAGGAGTCTACGAAGTACCTCATGATATTGATGCTGCATGATGTGATCAGACTTGTCCTGTTCAAGACGTCCATCTCCATGGTCTTGATACGAATTGGAAGTCCCAGCAAGGCACTTCGAGTATCTGTGCATGTTCTCCTGGCACTATCCATTGGATCCTTCTTCGCGACGTTTATTGGCATCTTGAATATTTGCCGTCCTGTCAGCGCGAATGGGAATTACGCGATGGCTGCGGGGGGAAAGGCTACTTGTGCAAGTATGGATGCGGTGATTATAAGGTCCTCTGCTAATGAGATGGAGTTTCGCATTGAGTTTGGAAAATGTAATACAGCTTCAGGTTGTTCACAACAGAAAATCATCGATATCAGCCGCTTTTTGTACTAAAATCGAGACAGAGCTATCTTATTGTAGTACAGCTGCTTCCATTGCCACAGACATGCCATACGTAGTGCTACCGGTGTGATGTATGGAACTCTCAGCTCACCCTGCGAGCCAACAGCCAGCGTGCTGCAATCTTTTAGGCTGCTGAACTAGTCTTATTTGGACGTTGGAAAATGTTATAATCTGGACCTCCCTTTATACAAATTAGTTTAGGAGTCAGTCTCTTTTTTGAACTCATCTGTGGCCACACTATATGGAGGGGGTGGTTTTCTAGGCACAGTCACCTACTAGGCCCTCCAAACCTAACCTGCACTTCCATAGCCGTGAGCTGTTGCTGACTGCTCAAGTGCTTTCATCTACAATGATCCTCACCCATACATCGCATTCGACCACCGTCCTAATGATGATCTCGTTGGTAGGTCTCTTCGAAACCTCCTTCGAGCTCTGGTCCGACATAATACCGCAGATCAGGTCGGCAATATCGTCCTATGACCATAACGTTGAAAGCCTAGTTGGTTTCGTAGCCAGCTCGCTGCCGTCTCTGCGTCGCATCGTCATGCATATTTTATACAGAAGCGATAAGCCGCGACATAGGAGTCATAGACATCCGAATGCTTCGGGTGTGAGCACGAAGACTATCACGAGGGGAGATGGAGATTGGAGCCGTTTAGAAGATGCTGGTTCTTTAGGGTTCTGCGATAGATGAGGGCAAGACCTGCAAGTGATATGGCTTTCTTTTTTTTTTCTTTTTCTAAGGTGATGGTAAAGCTTCTATTAGCGACTTAACTTGCTCGAGATTGCCTATACTCCTCAGAGTATGCATCTACCTCTACCTACTGACGACGCTCTTCCTAACATAGACTACAAATACGAGGTTGGAATGACCAGGACTTCGGAGGCCATCTCCCTATCTCTAGACTAGCTAGGCCAGTTTATTTTGCCTTCATGTGCCAGGGGTACCTCAACCCATCAAGGACGCTAAGGACGGCGAAGGTCTCATGGTACTATTCAAGAAAGTATGGATTCAGGGTTACGAATATGGCATTGGCGGAAGGAATTGGATTCGCATTAAACAATGTGCCATATAAGTCTGGGTTACATAGTTGTCGGAGTGGACCAAGACATCCGGTGAAGCTCTTAAAATTGTTTTCCAGAGATAGGCTCAACTAGATATAGCACTTATGTCCTCTCCAGCAGTCTAGCTAGTTTGATAGATGCTAACCTGTGATCACCAAGATACCGTTACTGTTATGACCGCCGAGCAAGCCTAGACAAACTTTCAGGGGCTCACTAGTCCAAGCATACAGCCGAGCCGAGCCGACTTTCGGGTAAGGTCAACTTGCTTGACCTAGTGCAGGTGTAGTCAAAAATCCTCAAACGTAAAAGACCATGGCTTGTATAGATTACAAGTCGCACAATTGTATACCATGGGAGCTGGAAGCGCGGACACCCCGCCCGTTGTCTCATTGATATCCGGCGGCATTGCGGGCGGAGTTGAGGTATGTTACTTTCGGAAATCCAAGAAAAAGATCTTGACTTGGTCTCTCATATATCTTATCCTCTGGTTCAAACAAGTACTGATTAGAGAGCAGGCACTTGTAACTTACCCCTTCGAATTCGTCAAAACCCGAGTCCAGCTACACTCCGAGTCCAGATCGAAACCGCCTCGGAACCCGTTCAAGATCATCTCGCAAGTCTACTACAAGGAGGGCTTGCGAGCGCTCTACAAAGGATGCGGTGCCTTAGCAGTTGGCAGTGTTGGTAAAGATGCGGTGCGGTTCCTGAGTTTCGATACGGTCAAGAATGTGTTCAAGGATCCTGCGACGGGGATGTTGAGTCCTGGGCGGAATATGCTGTCTGGAATGACCGCGGGAATATTCGCGAGTGTGTTTGCGGTCACGCCAACGGAGCGGATCAAGACCGCGCTGATTGATGATGCGAGATATGCGAAGCGATATCAGTCTACGTTGCACTGCATCAAGACGATTTTGAGGGAGGATGGCATGATGGGTCTATATCGTGGCTTTGCGGGGACGACTATGAAGCAAGCATCCGCTACCAGTATGTGAAGTTTTCTTGCGGGCCAAGAAGTAGGGAGTCAAGGGAAGAGCTTCGTTGTGTTGCTGCGAATACCTAGATTGCACTACCATTACCCATTCCATCTCCAGAAGCTCAGGCATACGTGCTAACGATCTTCAGGCTTCAGAATGGGATCCTATAACATATTAAAGGACTTCCAGGAAGTCAACAATATCAAACAAAACGCAGTGGTCAACTTCGTAAACGGCTCGGCAGCCGGAATCATCACTACACTTTGCACTCAGCCATTCGATTGTATCAAAACTAGATCGCAGTCGGCTAAGGCTACAACGACGATTGAGGCAATCGCCAGTATTGTTAAAGATGACGGTATTCGAGGGTTCTGGCGTGGCACTATCATGAGACTTGGCAGGACTATTTTCTCAGGAGGTACGTTACAGTGATGATTTGGTGTGCAAGTTGCAACTACTAATTTCCTGTAGGGGTATTGTTCACGACCGCGGAAGCTATTGCGAAGATCATGAATCCCATTTTCAAGCCGCTGTCGACCGGGGAGGCTAAGATGTGAGCAGCGACGCTCCGAATAAAGGACTTGATATCGTGATTACTGTCCTGGATACACTTCTAATTAAAGCTTGGTGATCGTTTGAGCCAGTCAATCTTGGTTATAAAATAGATAAGAGAACGCGAAAGGAACAGATTGGATATATGACTATGAATCATCCAGAGGAACACATTGGGGCAAGACATAGGACGGCAGGCAGAGAACATGATTTGAGGTGATTTAATTTATGTTCCATTGTAAAGTCTCTGCAGCGCTTTCTAATATGCAGCCACAGCACAGCTGAAAGTCTAGATCGAATCAAGATGACCAATATCTATACCGAAAACTCCTAGATGTTTTAAAAACTGTTTCATGTTCCCCAAACACCATCATTCCTTTAAACTTTTCACCATAATCCAATCTGTCTGCACGCACGTCCCCATCACAAAATCATGCTTCCCCACCCTCTCTTTAAACCCAAATCTCCCATACGCTCTCTGCGCATTCAGATTCTCCTCCCAAACACCCAGCCACATCGTCGCAAAACCGCCATCCTTCGCCCAGCTCTCTATCCGCTGGAACAGCGCTCCCCCAACTCCACCTCCCTGATACTTTGCATCGACGTAAAGCCTTTTCAGCTCCACAGGCTTGGGTCCTGTGACACATTCCTCAATGGGGCCTTGGTACATTTGAGCGAAGCCCCTGATCTCTGATAGAGGAGAGGCTGGGAAAGTAGCGACGAAGGTTGTAATGAGGGGATCCAAAATATCGGCTGCCACGGCAGCGTGCGTGTATACCTCTGAGAGGTAGGTTTGGAGATCAGATGCTGGCATGGAATAGCCGAATGTGCTTGTGAAGGTTGAGGCGCCGAGATGGCATATTGCCGGGATGTCTGCTTCTGTTGCGAGACGGATTGTAGATGCGATTTTCGGTTGAAGCTGCGGTTGTTGATGATGAGTGGTTTGGGCGAGCGATCCTCCTTCTATTATTGAAGACATGTTGAATGTTTGGGGTGTGATGGGAGGCCGAGACAGCTATTTGCTCTGCTAGTAAGATATTTATTAGGTAATGGGCGGTGTGAGTCAGGTTTATTGACCAGTGGCTACTTATATTTAAAGCAGTATATGAAGGGTTCTGCAAAGGTAGAACCTCTGCTAGGATGTTCTTGTCAAACTTAAGGCGTGAGTACTACTACTGGTAATTCACTTTGTCTTCACGGAGCTCGCTTAGCAAGTCCGCATCTGGGCATTTCCAGGTGGGACCGGCTTAATTACTGAATTTCCCTTTACACCTCTTCCCTTCCTATGGCTGCATAAGAGAAGCCGCAATGTGATGAGATACGATGATCTGCCTATGATTGGCGTCTAAGTGCGAGGATAGATACTGACACAACTAAAGGAGTCACAGTCAATATCTTAGGTTACCTGTCAGTCATCGAGTAGCAGATTTTTTCTAGCGAAGACTTTGGTTCATTAGATCCAATGTTGATTCTTGAAACACATTACCTTGCGTGACTCGACAATGACAGACATGTTTGCTTCCCGAAGTCGATTGCCAGATCCTGCTCAGTAAGGATATGCCTTCACCTCTTCCTCCTTGCTCAGATCAAGACCCCTATCAAGCTGCTCCTGATGCTTTTTATCCAGATACTCCAACAGTATATCTCCATACTTCTCCCGTCCCTTGTACTTACTCACATCCTCGCCCCAGCTTCTGATCGCGCTGGCCAATCTCCCCGGTACATAGTCTTCCTCACATATCTCAGTGATCGGATGGAAGTATGTCCGGATCGTGAAGACCACACCACCACTCTTTGGTAATCGACGCAGGCTTTGGCGTTCCGAGCGAAAGTGATGATGTTCTACAGCTGTATCGTTTTGTGCGGTGAACCAGCCAGCTGATCCATGAGGACCATCTTCCGATCCGATTGAAGTGGACCACGGTAGCGAGTTGTCAACTTGGATGAAGTAATTATTCTGTTCCCGTCAGCACTTCATCTCACACGAGTTTCAAGAACACTCACACGCGCAACAGGGCCATTAGGCTGCACCCGCTGAAAAAAATTCATCATCCCTTTCTCCAACTTCGTCTTATATCCCGGCACGTCGGCACTAGTATGTATCTCACTCAACGGCATCCCCAGCTTATCCTCCAGCCTCCAAAATCCCGCCAACAGGATCGCTCCAGCAAGGAGGTAGTATTGTCCGTCTTCCTTCTCGAACATGATTGCCAGATCATCTTGCACGAGGCGCGCACACATCTGCATCGGGTCTTCTGCTAGTGGTCGCTCGATGATGTTGAAGCTCTCGCCAGTAGCGAGATTGTCGATACCAACGGCGGTACGGGTGAATAGGGTGGGATAGCGTTCAGGAAGGTAGGCTGAGAGTTCTTCGAGAAGCTCGACTGCGCCGGAGAATGCGGCTGGGTCGGTGTGGCAGCATTTGGAGCCTCGTTCGGCTATCCGTTTTGCTTTGTCGGCGTGGAACTTGAGATATTGGTTGTCCAATGCTGCCATATGTCAACTTCTTAAGCTTCATGCTAGGTCAAAGACGTACCTATCCATTCATCCCATGGCATGGTACGTAGACCCATCGTGATATGGTAGGCACCATATCTGAATGGCCGATATGGATGTGGCTTCGTGGTATGGACGTCCCAATCTAAGAAAGGCTTTGCGGTAGGCCGCTTGAAGTTCATAGGTTCCCATACTGATTTCCAATTAGCTTTATGTTGCGTATGTTTAGACGTTCACGTGCCTCCAGGTTTCCTCTTCGGTGCTTTGAAGGACTGTAGCGATTTCTCGACGACGGGTGTTTGAATGATCGCTATCCTCGATCTTCTCGTTCTCAGGTATATAATTCCTCGTTTTAAAGTCCAGACCACCAGGACAGATGCAACTGCAACATATGCTAAGAACTCCGGATGCTCGGACGCTGTATGGACATACGGCCAAGATTTTGTCCGCTCGAGACCGGTTATCGCCCACTGGGCGCAATTGTGCAATCTCTTGTCCATCGCAAAGAAATTGCAACGCTCAAGAGAATGTACTAATTATCACAGACAGAACAGAAAGTGCAGTTTGGAATAGAGCTCTAGCTAAACTCAACGTACCACCACCGGATATATGATACATGCCGCCTCGCATTCCACTTCCGCATCCAATACATGTTCGCGATAAGAATTGTACGACTTCTGGCGGGGTTACTTACCCCGCGATATAGCATTGCGCCTGAGATATCGTCGTTATCAACGATCTGATCTTCGGCAAAGCGAGGAAGTTTTCTCCCAATTAGGCGAAACCTCACGGTCACGTTACCTCGCAACTGTACTACAGCGGCTAGAGTGGAGATGTATAGAAGCTTGAAATCGTAGGAGTGAAACTGTTGATATTGAAGTGCCTCGAATCGGACATGATTACCCACCCCTTCGGCAAGCAAAGCTTTTATATAGATAGTGTCGGCTGATGTACTGGCCCATTCGAGCCAATCTTGTCAGGAAGATAAGGCTTCGAAAGTTATAATCTTGTGCTGTCCAAGAAGCTTAATATCGATGATATCGGACATTGGCTGATATGAGCGTTTATTCACATTTCACATTGCACGCATGCGCAAGAATTGTTTTTCGGAATTTTCATTCGATATGCCTGGTTGTTCAAAGCTAATGAATCCAACAAAGTATTGCTGGTGTCGCTGTTGTTTTCTAAGTTTCGAAACACGGTATATGCGATTCCTTCATATTCTGTGTTCTTCAACGTTGGTTCTGCTGGTTTTGTTGATATTGCTGATACTGCTGACTATGCTGACCCTGTTGACCTGGCTGTTGTGGACCGGGATATTGTTGGCCAGACTGGTATTGCTGCGCTTGCTGATTCGGAAAGAAGTTGGGATTGATGAAGCCTCCAGGTGGCAAAGGAGGTGGTGGTGGCAACGTCATATTTGGGAATCCAGGCATCATAAATGGAGGAGGCATCACCGGTGGCATATTGGGCTGTTGAGAGCCAAACTGAGGCCAATGAACATTCTGTGGCGAGTGCTCTGTCTGAGAAGGAAATGCTGGATATGGTTGTTGCTGGGCTTGAGGATTATTGTAATTTGATAAGGGAGACGGTGGATAGTTTCTGGAGCTGCTTTGGGCGTCTCTTGGCGAATATGGAAATTGCTGAGATCGTTGCCCCCCTCCATACCTGCTGAGTCCACCTCGAACGGAAGCCGTTTCGCGAGAACCATAGGGATATTCTTGAGGAGACTCGCTACGGTCGGCGCCGGTTGCAAAATGTGCTGGTCTCTGAAGTGGGTTGTACAGATTGTCGCCATCATCGTAGTTGAGGATAGCACTCGCGTTGTCTGTAGGGGCGCCATTGACTCGTCCACCTCTTCCACTTCGACTACGATCACCTCTGCCTCTGCCTCGTCCTCGTCCCCGATCTCCGCCGCTATCTGGAAATTTGCCTCCACGGGCTTTCTCTCTATTGTGTGCCTTCCTTCTAGCCTTGTATTCGGCTTCCTTTTCATCGTCAGAGAACTCCATCTCGACATCATTGGGCTCCTCGTCGTGCATATTTGAAGCATCCGTGCCTTTGAATCTGCGCAGGTCGCTAGGAAACACGAACTTCGCGTGCTGCTCAGAATAGAAGATCTGAGTTCCCGCCGAGAGACCTGCAGCTGTAACCTCCTCTTCATTGTTAAATCGTATGATGTAGAACGGCTGCGGAACAGGCCCAAATGTGTCCGCGATTGCTGCAATAACTGTCTTGTCCTCAAGACACAGAACCGAGCCAGCATCCAATCTTGGTACGTCCCCGGATGCTCCAGCGCGAATGGTAACTGTAGCGGTAGTGCCTCCAACGATTGTCATGACGTCTCCTAATGGGTGCACTTTCATGTCCGGTGTTATAATGACGTCGGGTTTTGGCAAGACTGTCTCTGCAACCTCGTTCTTAGTCTGCAACGGCTCCTTGACACCACCTTTACTTTGTGGTCCGTCCTCATCATCGGATCCGCCATCAGCCATCAAGATCTTTGCCTGCTCTGCCACCGTGAGTCGCTTGAAAGAGTCATCTCCCTCATCGCTATCGCTGTCGCTACTATCTGAGGAGTCGCTTGAGTTGGATGAAGGTATAGGATCTGAGTCTTCCTCCCATTCTGCTGGCTCGTCGACTGGGGCATTAACTTCGGCGGGAACTTCTAGAATGGCTTTAGAGTCTTCTTTCAGCTCACTCAGTTGAGTCTCCAAAAGGTCCAAAAGACCCGGCGGCATGACTTCTTGGTTTTCCATAGATTCTGCTGGCTCGTCGACTGGGCCATTAACTTTGGCGGGAACTTTTAGAACAGCCTTAGACTCTTCTACCACCTCGTTTGTGTTTGGCGCATTGATCATTTGAGTATCCAAAAGGCCTGGCATGACTTCTTGCTCCTTCATAGATTCTGCTGGCTCGTCGACTGGGCCATTAACTTTGGCGGGAACTTTTAGAACAGCCTTAGACTCTTCTACCACCTCGTTTGTGTTTGGCGCATTGATCATTTGAGTATCCAAAAGGCCTGGCATGACTTCTTGCTCCTTCATAGATTCTGCTGGCTCGTCGACTGGGCCATTAACTTTGGCGGGAACCTCTAGAATAGCTTTGGACTCTTCTGTCATCTCAATTGTGTTAGGCGCATTACTTAGTTGAGTATCAAATAGGTTCAGAGGACCTGGTATGACTGCTTGCTCTGCCATAAATTCCACTTCTTGGGGATTGGGGATGTTGTCAGAAGTGGTACAGATGTATGGTGAGATTTGGTACAAAAAAGTCCAAATCTCCAAACTTCACTTTTTCATTAGAATAAAACCGGCATATTACACCGCCTTTTCACCGCCCTGCGATCAATGGGGAAAGGGGTGTGACTCGATATTACCGATAATGGCACATTGACATCAACATGTCTATCTACCTAACTGGTGTGCAAATAAGGTAGAAGTCAATTGTTAAAGAGTTCATTTGTCCTTGTAAGATTAGATGCTTGTGCTACTGTGACTGAGGCCGTCAATATTAGGTATTTAGTATGTAGCAGTAGACCTTTACTGGAAATATTGGGTCACCCCTAGACATCGTCACCCCAGCCTTAAACACCGTTCAGTTCAGCCTCGTTGAGGACTGGTGTTGAGAGAAACACTTCACTATATCGACTCAATTCTCTTCATTTCTATAAACTGTCCATTACATATTAAGATGCCATCAAAAGCCCAACTGTCTGCTCCTGCTCAAGGAGGAGCGGATAGTGCACCGCAGAAAATGCCCAAGAGGAAGTCAGTACCTTATGCTTGATCGTCTCTCTGATCCACTAACACACCTACAGGCAGGAGACTCCCTTCGCTATGCAACCTATAAGTGCTTTCTATGTGTTCTTTGGGGTCAATTTACTCGCAGCGTTATTTGCACCTATTCAAGATTGTGACGAGACGTTCAATTACTGGGAACCGACACACTACATCAGTCATGGATATGGACTCCAGACATGGGAGTATTCGCCAGAATATGCGATCAGAAGCTGGACTTACATAGCTTTCCATGCTCTGGTTGGATCTTTTCGGCGTCTGCTTCCGTTTCCCACAAAGGTATGATGTTCAGGTGATTACTTTATCTCTCTGCCAGCTTCGCATATACATTAGTGACAGGCTTTACGCTTCACACTACTCAGCTGGTGGTATCTGGAAACATCAGAGGCTATCACTTGAATAAGAGTTTCTGGGAATTTCTGAGAGATAGTCACAAGAGCCATGCTGATATCTCGGTAGGCTGGAGAGTTTTACTTCGTTCGATATACTTTAGCATTCATCTGTGCTCTGTGCCAGACGCAAATGTTCCGCGTTGTAAATAATGTCCTAAACCCTCGAATCGCCTTATTTTTCATGATGGCCATGATCTTCAGTCCAGGCATGTTCAATGCCTCCACGGCATTTTTGCCATCTAGCTTCACCATGTATACCACAATGCTTGGAATGTCGGCCTTCATGAATTGGAGAGGAGGTCTCAAGACTGCTATCGGCATTTTCTGGTTCGCAGTTGGCGGAGTTCTTGGCTGGCCATTCTCAATGGCTCTATCGATACCATTCCTGTTCGAGGCCGTACTCTTCGCTAGCTTGACTTCTAAAGATGACTTCATAGATGCAATTATGAGCTTTGTGCGTGGAGGTGTAGCCGGACTTTTGGTTCTTGTCAGTAGACCTCCATGCTATTGTGATGTGTTGCTCACTCATGTTAGCTTTTTGAGTTCCTCATCTCCGGTTTCTTCTACAAGAAACTTGCAGTCGTGCCTTGGAACATTGTCATGTACAACATATTTAGCGGACCTGGCAAAGGACCAGAAATATTTGGAACCGAGCCATGGCATTTTTACATTCGTAACTTGCTCTTGAACTTCAATATCTGGTTTATTCTAGCTGTTTTGGCCATGCCTCTCTTCGCTCTCAAAAAAGCATTCTCTCGATCAATACCAGAGGGTGGCATTCTGACTGGCCTTCGCACTGTCATCTTTATCAGTCCCTTCTACCTGTGGATCGGAATCTTCACTCTGCAGCCACACAAGGAAGAGCGCTTCATGTACCCCATGTACCCTGCGTTAGCTCTGAACGCGGCAATGTCGCTTCATCTTGTCCTTTCATCATTCGGCAACACTGATCCCAAGTCGCTTGTGGGAAAGATACCTCCGAAGCTTAAGCTACTGGTAGTCAGCAGCATCATGCTAGCTTCTGTCGATATCGGTTTTGCGAGGATATACGGCACCTACTCCGCATACTCGGCACCTCTCAAGATATATCAACCTCTTGAGGAGGGCAACATCGGATCATCTGGAGAATTTGTCTGTATAGGCAAAGAATGGTATCGCTTTCCAAGTCAGTATCATCTACCAAGAAATATGCGAGCCAAATTCATCAAGAGCGAGTTCAATGGCCTCCTACCTGGAGAATTCTCGGAAGCTCGTACTGGCTTTGGTTTCTGGTCAGGCGCTTGGCTGAACCCATCTGGTATGAACGATGAGAATATAGAAGACCCCGGAAAATATGTAAGTTAAGTGACTTTGACCCGGAACGTTCCACTAACATTACGCAAAGGTCAATTCGAGAAGCTGCGATTTCCTAGTCGACACGTACTATCCCGGCTCGACTCCATCAACATACGAGCCAAACTACATTCTCGATTCAGAAACATGGGACAAGATCTCATGCGTACCATTTTTAGACGCTTCAAGAACACACATGCTTGGACGAACCATATGGCTACCGAACATCAGCATCGTCCCCGAAAAGTTCCAGCGGAAATGGGGAGAGCATTGCTTGTTACAGCGCAAACAAATAGTGTAAAAAAACAACTACATATGTGTACGATATGTACTCAATTATACAATACAAAATTGTAACGAAGCACTCACTACTTACGAACCGAAGTTCAACACGTGATCAGCAATTTCCCGCAAGCAAATCAGCCTATTCATCTATTCCAAACAGATCCCTTGACGCATCTTGGAAATGCTTGAAAACATCTTCGATTAGTGCTGGATCGTGCAGCATCGGATGACATGCCAGTCTGTGATATCGGTCCGTTTGATACTTGTCTCCCAGTCGATCTAAAGCTACAAATCTTCTCGCTGCACTTTATTTTCTTACTGCCGTAACACTTTCACCTTCTTCTATAAATTCTTGTTCTATTTGTGCATTATGCTTTCCTCAGTCCCAGTTCTATTTGGTATTCTTGCATTGGTGAAGGGGCAGTCTCCAGAGTACGGACAGTATAGTTGCAATTGCCATTGTGCTGGGTAGCAAGCTGAGAAAGTCCAGGCGGTGGTCAAAGCTGGAGTGGCGCGACTACATGTGTCACTGGATTTGTTTGCACATATTTCAAGTAAGTGCAATTTCGAAGCAATCGCTAGATCATGTTCTAATTCAAACTTATAGTCAATGTTCGTCGTCACTTGCATACACATGAGCTTTCATGCACGATGTTGATATCTCACTAGACTACTCCCAATGCCTCCCAGAAACAGCTCCATCAAAACCAACGACAACAGGAAGATCCCCAAGCACGCCATTTAGTACAGCGTATCCCGGAACCATTTTACAGAGTGGCTACTACTGGATCCGCGCAGTCGAAGCACCAAATTTCCACATGTACCTCAAAATCTCACCACAATAGTAAGTCTCTCCCACCTCCACCACCTTAGTTCCCTGTTCAACCAAACAGTGTTTCCGACACAGCAATCCTCAACTCTTACACCACCGCCGGCCAATTCCAAGTCGTCTCGGGCCAACTCTGGGAACTCATCAGCGGGGGCCTCCTCTATGCCAACGTCATCCCGTCATCCGCAACAGACAAGCTCGCCGTAACATTTAAATCGACGCAGAATGCCTATGGCAAGTTTTCATGGAGCGGTGTTGCGCTGCAATGGAGCGTACCCACGATCACGAGGCCGAATCTGAGCGCGTGGTTAGTGTGTGCGAACCAGCAGTTGTTTGTGAATTTGGGGAGTCATGGATACCAGCCGCCTGCTCGATGTTCTGATGGGACCGTATGTGATATTCTAGTTTTTATCTGTGTTTGCTGTGGTGTGGTGGTTCAGAAAGTGACTGATGGGCGACAGATTCATTATAGCGATTCTGTGGCGAATAGTAAGCAGAAGAAGAGAGATACGACGAAGGACATGAAGAACGAGTAGACTACGAGGGTCTGCTGCGTTCATTGTAGATATCAAGCAGCTAGTAGGGCGTGGTTTTGTACATATGGGCGGCTTCTCAGGTGCATTCGACAGCCTGAATTGGGAGCGACTTTTTCAAGTTCGGAAGGTGGTCGATGTGCAGTTCCCAAACTCTTGAACGTTCTTGAACTCTCGAACGTGCTTTAAGCCCTTCAATGTTCTTCAAGTCCGAGCTCTTCAAGCTCTCTAGGGCTTTCGAGGTCTTCAAATGTCGAACTTTTTGAATCTCAAATTGGTCTATACCCATGCCTATATCCATCGTAGGTAGCATAACTACGTAATTAAATATTCTCTCATGATTAAAGCTACGCCATCCACTATTGGGTCATATCTCAATCCAAATCAAGACTTGGCACACCTGTATTACATCGATGCGTACCCAGAGACAACAACTGCGTCGCACCAATCAAGCTGATGTTAGTGTATCGGTGGAATTTTAAAGTTTGTAGACAGGACACGAAAATTCACGTTAATTCATTAAACAGAGAACCGGAGACAACAGCAAAGAGTCTATCTCGAACATTTCCAACCCCAACGCCATTTCGCAATCCATCGTCACCGTCAGTATACCAATCATGCACTTACTCAACACACTGTATACCCTCGAGGGCTCTCAAAGCCCTCGTTCCCTGGCTCTCAAATATGCCTACCATACCCTCACATTCATTCCTCATCTTCTCCTCTGCCATCGCAGCATTGTGCAGTATCCAATCTTCCACCGTCATGCTTTTTTCCGGAATTGTCAATGCAACTGCCTTCGCCTTATCCATGGCATTAAATACGAATAGCTTGCCGGGCGACGAGTAGTCATCTTTGGTAGGTTTCATAAACACGTGATCAACGTCTGCACCTGTCCAAGGACTCGTGCTTTGTAAACCAGCAATGATATTGCGTTTCGATGGTGACATTGTTGGAGTCGATGCTGCTAGAGGGATCCGTGTTGTGGTTGAGTGAGGTGTAAAGGTTTTTCGGTCTGTGGCAGGTGCCTTTGACGACGGTGGATGATTCTCTTCATCAGACGATTGAGGTGATTGAGATGGTGTGCGGTCTTTTGGAGGTGGAGTCGGAGAACGGACAACCTGCTTCCCCTTGTCTTTGCCCGACCTCGACATGGATGGATGGTGTTCAGAATCTGTCACCACACCATTGATAGTTATGGCTGGGCTCCCAATAGCTGTAGCTGGGGCCAGTCTTTGTATAGGACTGGATTTAGAGCTAGGTATTTTGGGACTGTCGATGGAGTTTGCTTCACCGCTATGAGAAACAGCGCTTTGAGTCTAAGATACGGTTAGTCATATACCGCATATGCATTCATCCCATACATACCCATGGTTGCGCTTCCGGTGCTGGAGTGTAGAACCTTTCATCTGCCATGCTCACATCCTCAGTCTGTACTGCCAGGAGATTACTGTTCGTAGGTACCGAAGCAGATTCCTCTTCATCGATGAGAACAGTTACCGGCTTGTGTACGATCTCTTCGAGATGCTTTATGGCGACCTTCTTTCCAGCTTTGCCCTTCGTTGCGTTACAAACACGGCTACTTCGACCACCATGGATAACAGTAGATTGACTATCTACGCTAACATCAGTCTCATTGCCAGAGTTCTCATCCTCTTCCGGATCTTTGCTGAGATCGACAGGTGGTAACTCTGCCTGGGCCATTGACGACGGGGATTTGCTCGCAAGCTTCTTGCTTTGTTGACGAGAAGTGGCGCGCTGCCGCTTTGGCTGTAAAATTGGCGATGAACACTGCATGGAGATGCTATTCTCGAACTCCATCGCAATTTGTTCCGGGGAATCCTCCTCTTCTGTTACAGCTTGCTCTCTGATCGCTGCAGCCTCCGCAGCTCTCTTAGCAGCTGTTTGTTGCTTCGCAGAAACCTTCCGGGATGGTCTACCTTTGCCACCCTTTGATTTGGGCAATGGTTTTGAATCCACTTCCATGGCTTCCAACTCGGCTTCAATTTCTCCCTCATCGATATCCAATGGTACTGCTCCAAATATGTCGTGGTTTGATGTGGCTGCTGTTTTTCTTGGTTTCGTGTTTGGTTTCGGAACTTCCACCTCTATCTCGTCATCTGTCACCTGTCGAGCAAGATCAGCCTCAAGTGCTGCGTCGATTTCATGGTCGTTGGGAACAGGCGCCGCTAAAGTGACTACCGAAGCGGTTGACTCCTTTCGAGTCGAATTCCTGCCCTTCCTTGTAGCATTTTTAGGCGCCTGCTGAATGATTGTACTTTTTTCAGGTACGGAGTCGTCCACAGCTACAATGCCCCGTGTCCGAGTTGCTCGCCGCTTTGCAAGAGGAGGAGGCTCTGACACGAGTTCTGTGGGTTCAACAAGATCCTCAGTTTTTCTCTTCCTCCCTCGCGTAGGTTTGGACGCTACATCCACTTTTGGCTCAAAATCGTCGTCCTCTGGTTCCGGGGCTGGAGCTGGAATCTCTTCGATTGGCTCTGGTCCGGTCTCAGCCTTCATTCTGGTTTTGCGTCCCTTAGCAGCCGGGGCCTTCTTTGCCTTGCCCATTTTCTTGATCACTGTCGAGTTGGTCGCAGCCGTGAGAATGCTGTCCTCTTCCTCTGCTGGCATATCCACAAATGATGGCGCCTCAGAGGTGATTGTTATTGCTGACTGCGTAGAAAGTCTTGAAGCCCTTGAACTTCGATCCTTCTTTCCCCTGGTCTTCTTTCCAGTGGGGCTTTGTTTGTGCTCGCTTATGAGAGTGAAGAAGGGACATTCTGCAGAGCGCTTGAAGTGTTCGTCACTACCAGATTAGTGGTGTCACAGGCATGAAAGAACGAAGGGGCGTACATTGGCTTGTCCGTGTTTTCCCATCCATCTAGTGCCAAACTACAGTAGGTACAGGTTGCCATATCATCCGATTCAGGTGTAGGTGTATACTTCCAGCCAGCATCTACCAACTTTCTTGTCATTAGTGTCACGTCTTCAGTGGTTACTAGAACCTCACGACATACCTGCTTGGTTTTACATTTCCATCCTTTCTTGCTCTCGTGTGGCCATCTGCTAGCAAAGGTTGCTTTTCTCGCCTCCATCATTCGCGCACTCGCCGGGTATTCCACACTCAGATCGCCATCCTGTGTCTCAATTGTCGCAACTATGGCCCACCCACAGTCCGGAGAAAGCGTCAAATGTTCCCCCAACGGATCGTCGCCCTTTTCCCACCCATCAAATGATTTGTGGCAGAGAAAGCATGCGACATTGTCGGGGTTCGTCTGGGTAGGGTAATAGAAGAAACCTGCTTGAGCAAGCTAGGCAATGTCAGCAAGGACCCAACAGACACCGACCAAAGACTGAAGATACTCTTTCGGGTTCCAGGAATTTGTGCGGCCACTTCAAAGATTTCGCGCCCTTCGTGCTAACGTTCGAACCCCTCCTCTTAGACAACTGCTGCGCGTGTTTGAACGAGTGCAGCCGACTCTCATACGTGAAGTACTGATCTGCAAGATGCGGCGGAAGTGTCATTGTATTGGTTCGGGAGTCTCCCCAGTCTGTAAATTGTTGTGCTCCGTTGAATTGGGGCGATTTTGCGGAAAGACGCGTCGATGTATCGTTGTATGGCCAACTGGTTGAGTAAGAAATATATAGTTGCAATTCGTTCGCTTGAGTTCTGTTTGTAGCAAAGTGACTTGTCGCAAGTATTTGTCGTAAAGCTCAATATTCGAGTATGTGAATCTTGATCGGTTTCCATTGTTTACTTCGCGATGCGCGGTAAGTTCCAGATGAGCTGCCCCTGTTGATGTCACGTGGATGTTGGCAATTTGTCACTGCCAGATCCATCGGAACAACCAACATGAGTTGCTTCAGCAGGTCACAAATGCAAAGTAACAAGCCTTTATAAACTGGCGTCACGTAAAACCAATAAAATGTTATCAGAAGTATATTCATTTACCATAAAAGCAAGCGTCACAGGGCGGATGCAAAGTATTCAGTGCAAAGGCTCGTTTGCATTACAAGGAAAATTAACTAGGGAGGAAAAAAGGTTTTTTGAATGAAATTGTATTAAGGGTCTTACATAGTATCTGTGTGCGCTGATCATGACTAATCTCGAACCCTAATGGTCCAGGCTCTAAGTGTACCCAGGGAAAAGCCGCCTAGCAGGCGGTAAAAACCCTTCGTTGTATTATCTAAAAGCCCAGAATTAACTCTCTGGCCGGAGCCTCCGTTGGGGAAGAGTGAACGCATTGCGCGCGGGAACAGAGCTATGTGGTGGTGGCAGCGGTGAGTGACGTGGTCGCTACAGCTGGTCGTTGGAGCAGTAGCGCCAGGAGATACTCTCGCAGCCGTCCCGTGGCTAAAAGCCACTTGATGATGCTGGGGCATCGTTTGGAATCTTCCAGGGCCTCGTTTAGATCTCGTCTTCCTCGTAGGGGAGG
This sequence comes from Calycina marina, assembly GCA_019669825.1. Classification (NCBI taxonomy): domain Eukaryota; kingdom Fungi; phylum Ascomycota; class Leotiomycetes; order Helotiales; family Pezizellaceae; genus Calycina; species Calycina marina. Next base: position 86,612 of record MU253785.1, read on the forward strand.
GAGATCGCCCCTATCTTCTACCAGTTCGCAGTCCAGGATGATATGAGTGACCGTTTCCTGGACCGCTCGGTCTCCTCTGCATGCACACCATGGTTAGATTCGTGCTTTGTGAGTTGTCCCCAGATCTTGCGTGCCGTCCCCCACCGCAGGCCGACTTTCGGTGTTCGCTGGTGGACGCCCTCGCGTAGCTGAAAGCTTTTCCACCATTCTTCCGATTTCTTCTTCGCGGTGGTGCCCTCTGTCCACGTCGCCCAGTGTCTCATGGGGTCTGCCAGTTGGGTTTCGCGCCCTCGTCTTCCTCCTTTCGCCTTTGCGGTCAACTTCTTGATCCTGCCCCACGTCTCGGGCCAATTGCCGCCCTCCCTCGTGGCTCTGGCCTCGAATGCTGCCGACCTCTCGGCTAGGACTGCATTGATCGGTTTGCAGTAGGCTTCAGCCTCTAGAACGTTGTCTGGCGTTGAGCGGTAAGCACCCGTTACAACGCGTATGCATTTGTTCGGGCCTTGCCTAGCTGATAGACGATGCCCGAGCCTCTCCCGTGCTTTCCTCCGAGAGTGTTCGCCGGTGTCGCAAGAGTAGACGCGGCGTATGTTAGTACGCTCCGGATGACCGAGACGTAAACGTCTCTAGCCTTGAGAAGCGAGGGCCCCCATGTTTTCGCCGCGATCCGTGTTAGAGCGAACCGCTGTGTCTTTAGCTTGGCCAGAATTTGGTTATTTGTGGGCTGTGAAGTTCAGCTTCCGGTCCAGGTGACCGTCCAGGAATCTAGTCTGCTCTACCGTCTTGATCACATCATTGTCAAGAGTCAAGGTCTGGCTGTTGCCGGCCCTGGTCTTGACGAAGTGTATAAAAAGGTTCTTTTGGAAACGAGGCTCAAAAGATTCTTCGTACGAGGCACGTGCGCAGACGCTTGGGGCCAAGCATCAACCTCGGGTGCAACCCGCTACCGCAAGCAAGCCCTAATAATTCATAATGAATAACAGGAAAGCCCAAGAATTCAGATTCCAGTCCATATCATTCCCGATACAGCACCTTTACATAATCCGCAAGCTACTTGTAGGAAATTGTGTTGAGCTACCGAAAGCTCACAGACTAGGTCCTCCATAGCGAAATTTGAGGACAGCAGGATGATACAAAAGCCTAAATTGGAAGCTTATGGCTTACAAACTTGCCACAGAACATCAACCTGGAAAGTGATCTTTCTGTCGATAGAGTCATTAGTAAGAGTTCCTGATGCCTTACAGTTCGTACTCGTCAGCCGAACTCGAGAACTGATGTTGAGCTGTAGAACCGCTCCACACGGCGAGAGGATCGTGGACGTGAACGAAATTGTGTCGGGAATCACATAGTCTTGCGAGACTGGTCCTGTGAAAGAAGTCGGCGTGGAAACCTTAGCAGAAGCTGGACGGCAATCGTTAACTGCGACCATTATATCCAGTGACGAAAGCCATAAACTTCCTTACAATTGAGACATGTACCAAATACTGATTCCGTAGTATACGTGAGTCAGTAGGCTATCTTAACCTCTACAAATCGCAACACATTACAAATACAACTGGACCACGCCGCTACTCTCTCTCTCATACTTTATCAATAAATTAATTTATACATACGGTGCGTCTCCTCACAGCTGTCCGTACTAACTATCCGCTGATTATTGAACTCCCCCAGGAACTATACAGTACTTCGGATCAAGTTTCCAAACCAGTGATGGCCGGTGAGAGCCGTCATGACATTGATGCACTCGCGCGTTCCATTACACCTGATACTCCACTTGGTCAAGAGTCATCTGGACCGATACTTCTCATGTCAAGCCCCCGAGTCGAAGGAGAGGAAAGTTTGGCAGACACTGTTGGCAATTCTCTCAGTCTAATGATGGACAGAGAGAACTGTCATGACATCGATGCACTCGTATATCCCATCACGCCTGATATCCCACCCGCTCAAGGGCCATCTGGACCGAAAGTTCCCACGTCAGCTACTGAAGCTGAACGAGATGAAAGCTTGGCAGCGACTTTTGGCAATTCATCCGTGGAAGCCCCTTCTCCGAGGCTCGGCCAAAATGTCTCAACCTCCTTGGGCTTGGGTTCCCAGGCTCCATTTGGCAATGCATCGATCACTACTATGGAAGATACAAGGTCAGAATAGGAGTTCACATGCTTCTCGGAACTTCCACTTGAACTTCAGCGCATGGTAATCGACCACGCAGTCACCAATACAGTATTCCACCACATCGCTCGCTGTGTTTAGCAAGCACCACTACATTCAGCACCTCTTGGTATCATCAATAGCCTTGTGATGGACCTTTCTCTCTCAAAAGGGTGTGTAGGGAGTCCAGACAGGCGTTTCTCGCAGTTCATGGCCACCCTTTCCTAGTTGCATCCTTGGAGAATTCCAATATATCCACAGGAGTCGCGCCATTAAATCAGGCTCCTATCTTCGAGTTTCGGCTCGAAGACACACGATATGCTACAATGACATACATCAGCAGAACCCATCATAGCGGCAACAAAGCATCGACAAAGCTAGGCATCTCCACTTTTATCTACCGAGCCTGGTTTCAGGAGAAGCGGCACGGCTTCGTGAATGGAACGCACAAAACGTCTTTTACATGAGATGTAGGCTAGTGGACTTTTCGCATCTGGCAACCTTGGAAATTCAAAAGAATCATCCAGAAACGAGTTTGGACAAAGTGAAACGGGAACTGAGTATGTACCGCAATCATTCCAGGGGATCTAAGCGGCTGAGAATAATCAGATACTTAGATACGGACCGAGTCTGGGTATCTAAGGAGCCAGCCCAGAGAGACATGAGCGATGACGATAGACATGTTCAAGTAATCTCTCGGCATGAAGCCTCTGGTTGCATGAATGGTCTCAGTATCTGACTTCTTCCCTGGCCACATGCAGCTGTCGTCTCTCTGATCGATCTTCGAGGACTCGACAACTGGCAACTTCCCTTCAAGGAGAGACAGACGATCAAAGGAAGTTTTAGCTGCTTGGAGTACCGAAACATTCTTAGACGTTGACGAATCTGAGTGAAGAATAGGAGATATACTAAAGGGCAAATAGGTTGAGCATCATTCGGAAGACTCGACTGCAAGGTCAAAATGAGCTCATTGAGCAACTTAAACAAGCTAGCATGTATATACCTCTCATCAATTATCAAAACATTCTCCTCAATTACACTCCCAAAAGATCGAGACTTTTCTCCCATCGCAAGTGACGAAGTACTGTGCGAATCCACTGCCGCCGCAGCTAAGAGGTCTTCGCTCAAAGCCCGCTGGACCCCTAGGCAGAGTAAAGTATACCGGCAGAGACTGAGTGATAAGCTCGCTCTCAGAGGTAGTATAGTCAACATCTTTCGCATTGGTAAGGTCAATGAATGGGCAATGTAAGGGAGCCTACTGACAATATGATTAGAGAAGCCCCGCGACTAAACTTACCGAGCGGTATTTTGGTCTCGCAGCTTTTCCAAGCTCATATCTTACCCCAGGATCAGGGATGACCAAGGTGATGAGTTTGCACAGAAATGGTAAGCCTAGGTGTGTTCTAATGCACATCATATTGACAATTGCACTACGGTAGAGCCTCTCTTATGCTGCCTAGCACTCTAGACAGCACAAACTGTTCTTCTGTTAGCCTTAGCCTTACCAAACAACATTTGGCTGGATACCAGTATCCTATCAATCTTTTTGGTGGTGCCAGAGTAGTCAAGCAAGTGTAAAGATCTAAGAAAGGATTTTGACTCCATAGTGAGTCATAGTCCTCACGTATCAACGTCGAAGTAAATATCTGAACGCAACATCCTGGTAGAGACGAGTTCTCGCTCGTGTACCAAGTCGAACCTAGAGGCTTGAACTCAAAGGAGGTGAGCCCACACTCCTGTCAGGAGGAGGTTAATGTCTCCCATGACGTTGCCACCTAAGCGAGATTCACCCAATCTCATCTTGCCTTCACCCCACCATCTCAACATCTCTGCCCCTCCTTTAGCAACACCAGTCTACACTACACAAAACATAAACACATACATTCCGCATACACATAACGGCCGCAAACATGTCTTTCGAAACCGCCATCACTGATTCCAAAAAGCTAACCGCTAAGCCATCCAACGACGAGCTGTTGGAGCTGTACGGTATGTCAGGCCTTAGCTCTCCAGATACCACGACTACACCTCACACACTTCGAGTTCTTTAAAGCTTACAGGACGCTTCTTAGCACTCTACAAAGTAGGTTCCAAGGAAGATATCACTAAGGCTCCCGCCCCAGGAATGTTCGATCTTAAGGTACATTTCCCCACCCTCCCTCATGACTCTCTTAGAGACCAGGACTAACAACAAGCAGGGCAAAGCCAAGAAGAACGCCTGGCAAAAGTTCGTCGATGACGGAACAACCGCAGAGGATGCACAGACGAAATATGTTGCGCTGGTTGAGAATCTGAAGGAGAAATACGGTTATGATGCCAACAAGGTCGCTGAGGCTGTTGGTGGTGGATCGTAGATTGTTCCAGTTTCAGTGACGAGGGTGGACCTAGGAACGCGTGATGAAGTTGTGAATTTCTCTGGAAGAAGGTACATATATGATGCAGAGATGGCTACGGCGGGTATATGAATGCATTGGCTTTACGATATACTATCCGCTGATTTTCTATGGTGTCAAGGAGGAGCCGTTGAAATCATGTCTCAAGAAAGTTGGTACAACACGATGGGGTCAGTGCATGGTGTTGAGATGACTTGGGCGGCCAGGCAAGTTTCGGGATATCATAAATTAGCAAGCCCATGTAAGGTGTAGGTAGCTCCATGCTCCAAATCCTAAACTACACTTCAAGGATCGAGATCACTCCATAACCGGCCACGTCTGTCCCATCCAGTCCGGCTCATTGTATGTCGTAGTTGCACACCAAGGCTCATCATCCATCCCATACGGCACGATAGGGAGATCATACGGCATTCTCGCACCTATGACCAAACCTTCCTCATTCCCATTGACCGGTGTATCAGTCTTGAATGTAGGAACCATCTTGGCTCCGTTGCCAAACAACTCAGGCCATACCATGACACCGATCTCATAGCTACATACCCGAACGTTGCCTTCGGAGTTCACCGTGTCACCCCAAGCCTGCTTTGACAGGTTGGCTGAAGTCACTAGCATCCAGTCAATTGCTGTTCTGGTGATATCCGTGAAGCGTATGTAGGTTTTGATATGTGGTGCAGCTCGTTTCCGACCAGCATCTGATACTGGTACCGAGGAGCCCGAAGCAGGAGGTTGGCCTCTATCGCCTGCCCAGTGACAGAGCAGGGGCTTAAGGTAAGTGAGTTGCTGTATCTGCTGCTTTGATTGGATCTTTGTATGAATTGCGTTGCCGGAGATATAGCCATTTAGACTTCTTCGGACTTCGTCTGCTGTCGGGAATATCACATGGAACTTTCCTTTGGAAGTCAGGTTACTCGAAGTCTCCAAGGTCTTGAAGAGGGTCTTGTCTAGCCACTTGTCCGTCCCACCGAGAGTTGCAATTGATGATATCTGAACTATAATCGTAGGCTGTTTCCCTGATACTGGAACATTGTTCAAGACGTTTTTGAGACCAGACCATCCCCATGATGTTTCCGAGTCTGTCTCAACACTTTGCTTGCCGGGACAGCTGGCGACTATAGCTGCTCTGATCTCGGAAAAGTCGTATTTGGTGAGCTCCTCAACTAACTGTGTGCATATCGGACCTCTGTGCGCTGGCTTTGTTTGATCATAAGACTTGAGGTAGTTGAGCAGGTCCGCCTTGAACTTGGCTCCAATACCGAACGTTCCTGAAGTTGAAGGTGTGGGCGTGTTGGTAAATTTGGGAAGTAAAGGTGATCTCCATAGAGCTTGCGTCATGTTTGTCCAATCAAATGGGATCATGTTGGCGGTGTGTATGATGACTTGAGCTGTGTCATCATGACGAATGAGTATCAGCATCTTGGAGTGATGAGTACCGAACATCTCTGGCATGTATGCGGTATGCAGTTTGAGGTTGGTATACTTCGTAGCTTGTCCCTGATATTAACTGTGTCAGCAGTGATCAGTAACTCAAAACTCTAGAGGATGTTGAACTTCTCGTACTATAAGTCTGAGACGTGATCCATCTTCCTTCCTCCAAAATCCATGGATGACATGAACTTTCACCAGGTCCTTGACATCAGAATCAAACTGGTCCATGAGAAATTCCAAGTCGTGGAGGTAATTGAACTCCCAGCATTCTGCTATCAAGGGATCTCCTAGAATGTCTTTCAGTGTTGCAGCATCGACGTTGGACGAATCTGGTAGGTCGCGAATATGTGTAAGTTGGAAAGGTGACTTCAGGACCCCTGTAGATTTTATTGACTGAGCATCAGGCCGCTGATGGCGTAACGGTGGAGGAGACACCGGTCTCGAAAGACTGCCATGTATATCTTTTGACTCCTGATCGCGTTGCTCGTCGGGATCAAGTCTTCGTCGTTTCGCAAGGTTGTCCATTTCAAAGGTCTCAGAACATTTGGTATAATGTTGGCAGTAGAGAAAAAGAAAGCCGACCCTCGGCCCCAACTTCCCAGCGCAGACTTTAACACAATCCCAAACGAAGTACTTGGAGTACTTGAAGTTGCGAATGGGTCCACGACATCACGTGAGTATATTTCCTAAAATAGAAGTACGAAAATGACAAAGTCTTGAATGCCAAGAGCCAAGATACTGTTACAATATTAATATCTTGAGACGATGTAATCCGTGCAATTGAAATATATCGTCATATCGAGTTTATCGATACACATTAACGTAGTTGACCAGGGAGTGGCCTAGACCACTTGGGGTCCCAGAATCCACCCTACCATAAACTTTAAATTAATACTATTCAACAACTACTAGTTAACTTAATCCAAATGACTTAGATTAAGGATTAATTCAGTTATTGACGCTCTGAGCAAATGCTAGCTGTATGGCTTAGAGATCTACAAATAGCTAAAATTCATGAGTTTGCGTGGTTTTAGCGAGACCAAACGGAATTCCTGTACCCCTGGTGGACATCAAGTGTCGATTCCTGGAAACAGTTACATATTATTGTATTCGTAACAAAATGGCTCCGACTGCGGATAACCCAGCCTAACGCAAAATGGGTATTGACAAAATTTAGAGGCTTCTGATTTGATTCATAGCACTCTAGCATAGCAGAGAGCCACTGCCGTCGATAGTGTAAATTTAAAGACAGTATAATCCCTTGAGCTAGAGGCTGAAACCGACTTGTAGAATTAGCTGGAAGCCAAACACACTCGTATATTTGCATGTGGTTACAGCTCTATTGCCTTATCATGTGCTTTGAAATTGTCCATCGTAAGCAGAACCTGCCTTGTTAGGCGGCTGGAGAGGTAACTGGCACTGCCTCTCTAGTGAGCACTTGCTGTGTATACTTTCTCATGGCCAGAATCGAGGAAGACACCTTGTGCTGGTAGGTTCGAATCCTGCGGCTGCCAACCCATCGTGCTCATGATAAAAGCGTGGCTAGTAGGGCGATGGATTTGCGAGTAGCGACGGCAACCTCGAAAGCGACTGCGACTCGATCTCGGATTGTCCTTAGGGCCCGACAGTTCACGCGCGGCTCCGGTCACAGTGGCAAATGGGATTGTGCTGTGGAGCGATCACGGGAGGTGGTCGTGTTGGAGGAAGGTTGCTGGCTGTAGTGAAGCATTCGTGCAAGCTGGCAGCAACTTCCCAGGGTTTTCCTACCTCAACATAGCCTCAATTGGACCACCCAGGTCTCAGATGCGGTAACATCATACACAGTACACAAACCAAACACACAGCACACACAATTCTGTAGATCTGATCTGGGAGAGCATCACCACTCTCTGCAGTCGTAGTCTTGCTCGACAGATTCTTGAACCCTCATTGAAGTGACACCACCAGTTTACAGAACACATAGCAGGCACTTTGCCCACACAAGGGCACAACCAGTCACACCATTCGGGGGAGTCAGGGTCTTGAAGGGGTTGGTTTTACAGGAGCACGGAAGGGGCGATTTGGACGCGAGAGAACGTTGTTGAGAAGGTTTTTCCCTGTGAGGACCAGGGGGGTCGTGGAATCACAGTTGCTGTAGCCAGCGGAGTTGCAACATGGCTTCACTGTGGCCGTAGCCCACCAGGTATCCAGGAACCGCAGACATAGGACAGTTGGTCGCCGAGTCAGAGCCTTATATCACAGTCACAAACAAAGCACTTCTGTCAACGAATATGTATATATGCGTAGATAGAAGCCAGACCGCTCAGTGGAGGAGGTTGCTGGTCACACACCAGTGTGATAAACTGAGGTGCATCTCCTGAGGTAGACGCAGCTCGGCAACTGATGCCAAAGCTGGGTCACTCCGGCATAGCTGTCCCTACGATGGGCAGCTGGAACCGAGTATGAATGAATGATGAATGAATGAACCTGCCTTGTTAATCCTATGTGTGTATAAAAAGCTTGACGCCATTCAACAATTATAGCTGTATCCATCCAACCCTTTTTGCTCCACCGCCAATATAAACCCATTGTTGCAACTGATATAGTTTGAAGAGCTCGAGGTGTCTTAGGTCTGTGACGTTTGCATTTGAACACGGAGCCAGAGAAATTCGTGTTTTGTCTTTTAATCCTGGAATTGAAGTTGTTGCGCGTTCTCGCGAAGGCGACATTTTCCAGTACAATCCCGTCTCCTCCATGTTGTATATATCTGCCTCTTGGTATTCTCCTGCTAAGGTTCGCATGACCCATCTCTTCTTCTACTGTCGCTGGCACTGGACCTGCTTCTCCATGTTGTGTGTGCTGATTTATATTATGTCGCTTCCAGAACTTCTGCACCCAGCCAACTCCAAAGCTGGGGCAGGGTGGTCAGAGTGCTGTTGGAATTGCTGCCGGATCTGCTGCGCCTTTTGCTGTGAAAGCTCTAAGATTCTTCTACTGCCTTTCTCTTCAACACGTAGCTGCCACAAAGAAAGTAGCTTCTCAATATCAGGACACTGTCCTGCACGAACTCTAATATGGTTAGTAGAGCTAATAGCAGAGTTATCAAGAGAATCAAAATGGCGCGAGAGAGATTCTGAGTGTTGGCTGGCTGATTTTGTAGTTGAATTGTTGATAAAACCACTCGAAACAGGCTTTCTGAGAAGGGCGGGGATGTTGGTTATGTGCCCAGGTATGCAAAGCATGTCGCTGTTTCATATGAATCTGCTGCTTCCGTGCCATGTTATGAGACAAGTATACAGTATGATAGCTACGATAAGACGATAAACCGATATTTCCAATATCGTACATTGTATGGTGTTTCAATTGGGAAAAAATATCGCACTAATGGGCATAATTGCCCTAACGCCTATCGACCTAAAGTATAAATACCGTAATTCTAACCTCCTTTTTGGCTTGGCTCCAAGTTTGATAAAGGACATGAGGCGCGTTCTTGTGAATTTGTTCTAGAATAGAACTCCACGCCTCCCCCCCCCAACGACCTTTCGACTCTGTATTCTGCCAAATCGGATACCTGCCACAAGGACGACATCCTCCAATTCTCTTCTCTCATTTTATCAGAGCTTCTCAAACACCTTGGAGGGCGCAATCCACTTCAGGAGAGCCATAGCATCGGGCCTATAAACACCATGCGTCTCCTGCCAGTGTCGCTGGTGGTCGCCCTTTTCTCAACAGTAACGATAGCAGAGACTCCAGAAAAGCCATTGGGAGGTACAGAACTAGCATCAGAGCTGCCAGATTTGAAGAATGAGGTACCAAAGACGGAAACAGAAGACTCGAGACCTCCCCCTACCATATTCAATGGAGTTGAAGTACCTGCCATACCTGATATAAACGGGGATAACTTTGACGCAACAGTAGAAAAGGGTTATTGGTTTGTGAAGCATTATTCACCGTATTGCGGGCATTGCAAGGCCATTGCACCAACATGGCAGACTTTACACGAATTCTACTACACTTCAAAGCCAGTCCCCGTAGGCGCAGAGGCAGATACGGCATCGACCTCAATGAACACCTTCCATGCATACTACGATTTTCATTTTGGATCACTCGACTGTATCGCCTTCGGGTCGGCTTGTCAAGCACATGGAATCGGTGCTTTTCCAACTTTCGTTTTATACCATGATGCAAAAGAGGTCAAGAGGTTTGAGGGAGCGAAGGAAATGCAAGTCTTAAGCGACTTCATTGAGGAATCGTTGGAGACGATCAAGCCAGGATCTCGAAAGAAGCCTGGACCTGTGCTACCAAAACCTGAAGACAAGCAATCAACAGACTTTCAAGCGCCATTAGCCGTACCAGAATTGCCAACAGATGCCTCAGTTCCAGCTGCGGAGAAGCCTCTGGCCAAGGATACAGTTGAGCCGGCCACTCCTGTAGCAGATTCTAAGCCCAGAGCATTGATAGCAACCCAGGTAGCTGAAAAACCTGCGAAGCCAACCACGACCCCGAACCCTATAGGAGCATCGAAAATTTTCACCGCAGAGACATTCCAACGCCAGGTTACTATGACCCAAGATGCTTGGTTCATCAAATTCTACGCTCCATGGTGTGCACATTGCCAAGCTATGGCGCCGAATTGGGTTCAGCTTGCCAAGGAAATGAAGGGAAAACTCAATATTGGAGAGGTTAATTGTGAGGTTGAGAAGAGGTTATGTAAAGATGTTCGTGTACGAGGCTTCCCAACGATTGCATTCTTCAGAGCGGGCGAGCGGGTCGACTACGAGGGGCTGAGAGGTCTGGGAGACTTCATTGCATATGCCCATAAAGCAATTGAGGCTGGAGATGGAGTTCAGGACATTGATGCGACAGAGTTTATGGAGTTGGAAGAAAAGGAGGAGGCCATATTCGTCTACTTCTACGACCATGCCACAACTAGCGAGGATTTTGCTGCTCTGGAGAGATTGACTTTGAGTCTGATTGGACATGCGAGACTCGTAAAGACCAATAGTGCTAAACTGGCAGAACGATATAAGATCACAACCTGGCCCAGACTCATTGTGTCAAGAGATGGCCGCCCTACCTACTATACAGCACTTTCTCCAAATGAGATGCGTGACTTCCGCAGGGTCCTGAACTGGATGCAGTCTGTATGGCTGCCTATCGTCCCTGAATTGACGGCTTCGAACTCCCGAGAGATCATGGACGGAAAGCTTGTGGTTCTAGGTATCTTGAGCAGGGAACGATCCGATGAATTCACCTTGGCCAAGAAAGAATTCAAAAGCGCTGCGGTCGAGTGGATGGATAGAGAGATTTCCGAGTTCCAGCGAGAACGACAGGAATTGCGAGATGCAAAACAGCTACGGCTCGAGGAAGCCGAAGACCGTGGCGATAGACGTGGAGTCGCAAACGCTAAGCAGATAAGAATCAACATGGACAAGACTGATCATAAGGAAGTCGGTTTCGCGTGGGTTGATGGCGTGTTTTGGGACCGCTGGATTAGAACGACGTATGGCATCGAAGTTGCCAAGGATGGTGAGAAGGTTATTATAAATGACGAAGATGTAAGTTACAAGATGTTCTTGAGCGCAAGCGAACCTGATGCTAACACATAAGCAGCGACGTCGCTATTGGGATACCACCATCTCTGGAAATTTCATCATGCCCTCTCGAACATCCATTCTCGAAACACTCAAGAATGTTGCAAGCTCTCACCCCACCATCCAGCCAAAATCAACAATATCAAGTTTTGAGAAGTTCTTCTTTGATATCCGAAGCGCATCAAGCAATCATCCGTTCCTGAGTATGATAGGAATACTAGGAGCTATATTTGCTCTGGTGGTCTCCACGAGAAGGAGACGGAGAGGAGGACGTGGGTTCTTCAGGCTTGACGAGAAAGAGGGACTGTTGGGATTTGGGGGTAGTAATGGCAGTAATGGAAAGGTGGACTGATGTGATGGACTGATGGATTTGATAGGTATTACTGTTTATGGCATGTGTTGTACATGAATGGGATCGGCGTTATATTACAGCTGGGTGTTGTTTTCAATGAAAAGTTTTCTTCCTAACTTGTTTATTTCTTCTAGATCAACAAGCGCGACGACATAGCGCGTCTTTTAACACTTCTCCTTGCCTCAGGAGGTACACCCTTTCCCATTGAAATACTGCCAGCAGCACACTAAATAAAACGAAATCTTCGCAAAACCACTATCGTACGGACGATAGCCAGAGCAATTCCATTGTGCCAGGCACTTTAAAAAGAGTATCCAAAAAGCTAACGAGGTTGCAATGTTGGTCTTATCTGCATTGAGTATTTCTTCTAGGTGGAGGAAGGAGATGCTTTGTGCGGCAGGGGTTCCCCAGATTTGAGTGCTACATCGGGCAATGTTCAATAGATGACATTGTACGGTCTGATCTCAGATTCAAGTGCTACCTTGGTACATGTTCAATAGATGACAGTACTTGTATAAACTCGTAAGATGTGATAGAACCTGCTGAATAGTAGAAATAATGTCCAAAGCCTAGTAATGACGCTGGAGTTTTTGAGTACCAGGGCTTCTTTCTGGTCGTCCTGGATCAATCCAAGGGGTTGGCCATTATGTATAGCTGCCAGCAGATCCAAAGAGCACCCAGCAAGTAGTGTCTCGAGATTCTTTCAGCTTAATGGGGCTCGTCCTGATTCATTGAAACTATTCTCTACCTCCTGGTCCGTAAGATGAGACACAGCATGAAGATCATCGAGCGCTATAGTATCCTGTCCAACGCATCAGCATAGTAACAAATAAAAATCTGGCAAGAGACTCTGGAGTTGGGAGCATGTCTCGGGGGCATGCAGATAATGTAACAGGTAGCTCCCTAAACATGCGCCTAGTTCCAGAGGTCTCTACAAACAAAACGAGCGTTTAGTAAGGGGAATCCACGGAACAGGTTGTGTAATCAATCCCAGCTGGTGTGCGCCTGTTGTAAAATCCTTCCATTGACGGTTTGCGGGGACTCCAAGTGAGAAAGTCCATTTCCGAGCAAGGTATTTGAACAGGTACTTCCAATCCATACCCTGACGATAGCGCTTCATGCCCATTCTGAACACCATGAAGCTAAAGTTTGGGTGGATAGATTTTGCGGTTCTTAACTTACGACTCAGTCGCTGGTCGCTCGAACGGGTGCTTGTGCATATGTTCAGCGGGTGGAGACCTTTTCACGAGTAGCATTCGAGGTGGTTGGGAGTCTTGTGCTCCTAGAATATTCCATGCTTGAGTACGAAACCCTGCTGTGGTGAGTTTTCTGCGTCAGATATGTGCGTTACAGCCTAGAGAACAGGCTTTGCGGTCGATTTGTATCTTGAACTGGTATGTTATAGAACCGCCACCGGCATGGCCGTCTGTAGCCTCGCTCTTAGAGCCGTCTGAGAATACTTGGATGTCGCTTGGAGGAACTGTAGTTAAGAACTCGGTAAAGTCCCTCGCTGCTTCTTTTTTAGTACGGTATGCATCATCTGTTCATAAACTACCTTAGGCAGGAAGCTGGAGGATACTACTTGAATCCAAGTGCCACTCAGTAACCCAGAGCAGGTGATCAGAGAATACAGCATAAGACATCCAATTCCGCTTCACTTGAAGACATGCCAACTCTAACATTCTGTTTCAACGATTCCGCCACTGGAAGAACCAAATAAAGTCTGTAAAGGGAAGAAAGTCGTATCTTGACAGCATAAATCAGGACTGTGGATAACAGAAGCATGTACCATATATCTCGAGATAATACACTACTTCACTGTAGTATTGAAGTATTTATGTAGATTGCTGAAGTTTGAAGCGCACAACTTAGAACTTGGCTCACGGGCCCATAAATTCAATTTACGCGCTGAGGCGCGTCACCCAAAAGTTTAGCAGTACCTCTGTACACAACGCAATACCATCTACAAATCTCAGCAATTGCATATGATGTCTGTCCGTACCATATAATCACGTCGCAATATGTCCACTCGCAAACGCCGCATCCCAATTGACACTGACGAAGACGAATTATCCCCCTCCAAGCCAACCAACTACAGAGACGTCTTCAGCTCAGCAAAGAAGCGTAAGCTGAATAGCTCTCCTATACCTCCGGGGAAAGCTACGGGGAAGAACTTTGTCACACTCTCTGGCCTGGTTGGCTTTGGGAAGGGTCCCGAGAAGGAGAATACGCTAGTGGAAGACGACGAGGATATAGATGAATTAGACACCAATTCGCATAACAGATTAAACCATGGAGTGAAGAAGGCAAAACGAGATGTTTGGGATGTGCCTGATGATGAGGAGGTACCGATTCCGAGGATATCCAGTGCGAGAAGGGTGAAGGCATTGGCTAAGGCACCCGACAAGATTACGACGTCTCTTAAGGTTTCTAGGAAGCCTGTGCTTAAATTATCTGACGAGGAGGATATAGAGGAGCCTCTGCCAAAGAGAGAGAGAGTGCGGAAGATACGGGGGACATCGGGCTTTACTACAAAGATCACGCAGAAGATAGAGAAAATCACGCCAAAACGAGGGAGACCGAGCAAGGCTATAGCAATAGAAACTTCTGAGGAGAACGAAGAAGATGAGCCTCTACCTGTCCCCGAATCGAAGCAGAAGAAGTCAACACCAAAACCTGTACAGAAAGCCACGCCGAAAGCCCCAGAGTCCACATCGAGGAGAGGAAGGCGGAAAATCGATATTGATGCCGAAATAGAAGATTCAGAAGAAGAGAGAAAAGCCCTCAGGCTATCTGCGACATTCTCATCCAAGATAAAACCGGGTTCAAGATCTAGCACAATAGTACGGAAGGATCACAATGCTGCGGAAGATACTCCCCGGCGAGGAAGATCTAGAACGGATGAGCAGCCAACAGACATTTCTACGTCTAAGCCCAAACTTGGCAGGCCTAGAAAGGACGTAAATGATACTCCACAAACAGAAGAGAATGGCGACGGATATTTGGTCCATGAGGAGCAAACGACGGCATCGCCTCGTCGGTCGAAAGGCTTTAGGAAAGGTGATATCCTCAAAAAAGCTAAGCTGCTATCCAATGCAGCAGCGAGACTGGAGATGACCAGGCGAGCTCAGGCAGAAGCAGAAAATGAGAAGAATAACCAGGCTGAGCAGGCTTCTGGACCAGCGAGTAGCCGGCACAAAGCCGTTGTGGACGAAGATGTGGAAGAGATCGGACCTCGTACCTCACATCAGAAGACCAAATTAGGGCCAAAAGTCGGTGTAATAGTGGACTCTCCCATGCCGAAAGGTATCTTGACGCCAAGTGGAAGAAAACGGGGTCCCAAGCCCAGAAAGAGTGTTATATTCCAGGATATCGAAGAGAAGGACTTGGGATTCAAGGATTTACCAGATTACTCCAGCAAGAATAAAATTGCCGACATCAGCGAGCTTCAGCTACCTTCTGATGATGATGTCGAGGATGAAGAGCCAGATGTAGTTGCTGATGTTGAAAATGAGGCTGGGGCTGAATCGGACGAAAGTGATGAACTTGCCTGCTCTATCTGCAATAGTCTCACATCGAAGAGAGGCAACCAGATTCTACTGTGCGACAGGTGTGATTTTGCTGTTCATCAACAATGCTATATGCTACCTAAAGTTCCGGAAGGGGAGTGGCTCTGTCAGGTTTGTGAAGCCAAAAGAGAGGATCTAGCACTGGAGCCGGTCACGGCTCTTGAGGAAATCAGTAGTAAGCTCCCGGATATTCGTGGATTTGAGCATCATTTGCAAACGATGCAAACATTTCTTCTCGGCAGACTCACTGGGGAATGCCGTATGCCACTTCATGGTCATGATGAAGAGATGGAGAAATTGCACCAAGTGGTGAAACAGACGGTGCTGGCTGGCGAAGGTAACTCCATGCTGGTCATAGGTGCGAGAGGGGTTGGGAAGACGACTGTAAGTTCTTGACTGTTACCGTTGATATTGACTAATGTCGCTGCAGCTTGTTGATGCTGTCATTTCGGATCTTTCCGATCATCGTGACAATTTTCATGTCGTAAGGCTGAATGGATTCATACATACAGATGATAAACTTGCCTTGAAGGATATCTGGCGCCAGCTTGGCCGTGAGATGGAGATAGAGGATGACAGTAAAGCAACCGCGAACGATACGTTGCAGTCTTTGCTGGCTCTATTATCGCATCCATCCGAGCTAGCAGAGATTGACGAGGGGCATACGACGAAGTCGGTTGTATTCATACTGGATGAGTTTGATCTGTTCACCACACATCCTCGACAAACTTTACTTTATAATCTCTTCGACATTGCGCAAGCTAGGAAAGCCCCGATCGTCGTTCTTGGTCTTACTACCAGAGTGGATGTAGCAGAAGCACTTGAGAAAAGAGTGAAGAGTCGTTTCAGTCATCGCTACATCCACCTATCCTTACCTCGCAGTATTCCTGCTTTTAGAGATATATGTAAAGGTAGTCTTACCACTAGCATAGAAGACCTTCAGGCTGCAGGATTTGATGTCGAGTTGGATGGTATGAGCGAATTCGTTGCATATTGGCAAACTATGATTGATGTGAGTCTGAAAAACGGGTTGTCTACGAATCGTCACTGACATTTTTGATAGGATCTGTGCAAAGAGCACGTTTTCAAATACCACTTAGAAACCCTCTTCTACAAGACCAAGTCCACACCTGAATTCCTGACCTCCTGCATCCTCCCTGTCGCCAACCTGTCCACCAAGAACTTTCCTCTCAAGGCCAAGGCATTTGTCGCGAGCAACACATCGTTATCAGCACCTGATTCAAAGCTTCATATCCTCCAAGGACTTTCAGAGCTTGAACTCGCCCTGCTGATTTCAGCTGCACGGCTAGATATCATCCTAGATACCGACACCTGTAACTTTGCAATGGTATATGACGAATATTGTTCGCTAACTTCACGGCATAAGATCCATACTTCTAGTAGTGGCATGACGGCTTTAGGTGCTGGAGTAAAAGTCTGGGGTCGAGATGTCGCATTGGGTGCTTGGGAAAGGCTTGCGGATTACGATATCTTGGTGCCAGCTGGCGTTGGCGGGACAAGCGCAAGGGACTCGGGCACTGTTGGAAGGATGTGGAAGGCCGATGTTGCGTTGGAGGAAATTGCCGGGAGTGTCAGTGGTCTGAGCTTCGCTATGGCTAAGTGGTGTCGCGAGATATGAATTGGCAGGTGCGAAAGCAAGTCCTTTTCGAGGGTGACATCTACCGTAGGCTGGCTTCTGCTACCAAAGACTCTTGGTACTCGGAAGGGCGCGGTGTGCTGTTGGTTAGCATGGGAGCCATGAAGCCACAGACTCGTACAATATTCGAGCAGATATCGATATTGACATGTATTAGTTGGGGGCTGCCAATATTTTGCTACGCCCGGTTTCTTTGAGGGAATAAATCTTAGCACCAAAATTTGGAATGGTGCCCGAATCTGTTCATGTGCTCCTCACTGGTCAAGATTTTGGAGCAGATGTAGTGCATCCCCAAAATCAATTTCTATGTGGTTCCAATGAAATGTCCGCAACGAGGCCATTTCTATAAATATTGGAATTTCAGGTGTGCTAGTGGCAGGAAAGAAAAACTTTACAATGAGGAAGCTGGTCAAGTGAGCACGATGTAAGGCTCTTTTTATACAAGGCAGCCAACACGACGGAACGGATAATCATTACGCGAGGCTTACTTTCAGGCAACTACAATCTGCAAGTCCTTATGGCCGTACAAGTTCTGTGGTGTTACCGCGATTCTTGGTAACTGCTGTGTATGCCCCATCCAGATGTTGCGATGCCCGTAAGGCTTCAGACAAGCATTGTCAATTGGTTGTAATCGGTGAGGAATTCAGTATGCAGCCCGCCTCATTTGCATTACTACAACAGAGCGGGATTAAATCAGGCAGAATAATGTATCCCAAAGGCAGATGAGCTCTAGGCCAGGTGGTTTGGAGTGGCATGATATTTCCATGGTTTTGTTTGCTATGGGAAACGATATAAAAGCCTCCTCATACACTCTCTCCAAGTTTCAGTTCAGTATGGAGATCCCCAAACCCACTGATATAGCTGCCAAAGCAGCTTCTGTCACAGCTTACGTCGGCCAAATCACAGCTGTCTTCCACAACTATACCGTTGGTGAAAAGAAGGTCACACGTGATCTGCAATCCCTCACGAACCTGCTCGACACGAGCGCTGCTACATTCAAACAGTTCCTTCCCCTGCTCGAATCCATTCCATCCAATGTCGTCTTCAGTCCCGAGGGCTTGAAGTACATCGATCTTCTGATTCGGGAGATCGCGATTTTGTTGGTGAAGATCCAACCCGCAGCTGAAGAAGCATGCCTTCCAAGACAAGAGCGCAGGAAGCTCGACAAAGAAAAGCGCAAGGCGCGAAATAAGGGTAGGGCGGTTGCAACGGTCGTTGATACAAAGGGTCTGAAG